>JANTPZ010149395.1:0-20287 GCA_025593235.1 Vachellia pachyceras
AAAAACAAGTTTTAGTTTCCGTATTTAGATTAGTAGAATAGTTAATTTCAAACCGAAACCCCATTTGCATTTTGCATAGCGGACACAAGCATAAGCTAATAACTATTTGGTGCGCGACTTGCTTCCGGTGAGAACGACCCTGGGTTGAAACTACACAACCCTTGGAGATTATAAATTTAATTCTTGGCAAATTTTCAAGGTTTACCAACGACACTGTTTTGCGATTCGTGAGACAGGGCACCCCACCTTGGAACTCGAGTTGTCACAACTTGAAGCTAGAAACTCGAGTTGTAGCTGAAAGTTCTGAGTAACTCGAGTTGCTGTAAGCTCAAACTCGAGTTTTACTACATGAGTTTACTTGGAAAACAGGTTTTTAGGCATGCAACTCGAGTTGTAGAAAGGCTGTGACTCGAGTCATAAAAACTTGAAGCTGAAAACTCGAGTTGTTGATGCAAGTTCAAGGTGACTCGAGTTGCTGAACCTCCAAACTCAAGTTATTACACATGGAATCACTTGGACAGAAGTTATAAGGCATGTGACTCGAGTTCTTCAAAGGATGTGACTCGAGTCATCACAACTTGAAGTTGGAAACTCAAGTTACACCTGAAAGTTTTCAAAAACATAGTCATGCAACTCGAGTTGTGCAGCATCTGACTCGAGTTTTTGAACTGTAAAACTCATTTTCAAAATTTCAAAAATTATTTCCAAATACTGCCATGTAATCTTGAATTAAAACTTTGTTATAATCAAAAGAAGGTATCAACATTCTCCCCCTTTTTGATGATGACAAAACTTTAATTCTGAAATTTTGAAAACTTGATAGTATATAATTCATAATCATAATCCATAATATCATAAGCATCATCCGTTAGCATAATCCATAAACCATAACATCACAATATGCCTAAACATAAGAAACCATAATAACATAATTCATAATCATAATCCATAATATCATAAGCATCATCCGTTAGCATAATCCATAAACCATAAAATCACAATATGCCTAAACATAAGAAACCATAATAACATAATTCATAACAAGCCAAAACATAACGAAAAGCCTCTAAAACTCAGAATACTTCTCCCCCTTTTTGTCATCACTCAAAGAGGGTGAGAGGGAGAGGAATGTGGAATGTCAAAGGTCATAGAGGGATAAGGAACAGAGGTCTTGGGTGGAGGTGCCTGAACAGGATCTAAAGGCTGAGCAGAAGCAGAAAAGTCTATCTGGGCAAACAAACGCTCAGAAGATGAAAGCTCAGATCCCGGTGGTGGTGCTGGCTGAGGTGTCTGGCTGCCTCTGATATACTGCTCAATAGACCCAACTCTACTATCTAATCCCTGTACTGAGTGAGATAAGGATGCCAACTCACCTGATACAGAGACTTGGAAAGAGTCAAAGGACTGGACCAAGGTGGCAACAGCTGCATCTAAAGATGATTGAAATATAGACTGAACATGGCTCTGAGTCTCAGCGTAAAAAGAAGTGGTAAACTCTTCTCCCAGTCTCCTGAATTCATTCTGTATAAGGGTCTGTATGGCTGCCTGAGAGAATGAGGGAACTGAGTGATGTTGCTGAGCGGCCGATGACTGGGCCTCATCCTGGCCTCGAGAGATAGCAAAGGTGGTTCTTCTCTTTCTCCTGGGAGCAGCTTCTGACTCAGGATTAATGATTTCAATATTCATCCGATGAAAGTGTGTGGCCGTAAATTGCTGAGGAGTCAATGGTATCTGATTAGGGAGAAGATACCAAACATGATGGATATCCATGATGAGTGAGACCAAGCTGGGATACAGTAAATACGTTTTCGTTGATTTCGATTGCACCAACTTCTGCATCTCAATGAAAATCATCTGGCCAATATTTCTCTTCTCCTTTTTCATAATGGACCTAAGAATTTGATAGTCCATTAGAGAAAGATGGGTATAATTTCTGCCCTTGTTGACCATGCACTGAGAATAAACGTAATGGATGGTCCTCTGCAATGGTGGCATGGCAGAGGGCTCAAAACGTAAGCTCTGACCCTCCTGAAACTCTTCACCTGGCCTTAATGCCTCAAATATCTCTGCATTTCCAAGGTCTTTTAATGCTTTATCATAACCTCCTGTGCCCAGATAAACATTCAACAACTCAGCAGAAATGTTGATTCGACTACCCCGCATGATCGTCTGCAGCCCATATTCTATAACTTTCTTCTTATTTCCAATAACATTCTTTTCGACCATGTTATTATAGAATACTCTAACCATGTCAGGATTAAAGGGAGTTTGCAATGAGATCATATTGTTATAATATTCCAGATATTCTTTTACATTCTATCTTAGCAAACCACTTATATGATCCAAATCCACATAAACAGCAGGGCACAATTCTCTAACCTTAAACTTAAAAGGAGAGTTAATCATTACCGAATTGGTATTATAGCCCTGAGGTGCCTCTGGAATCTCTAGTTGAGACTTCTTTCCTTTCTTAGACCCTTTCTTCCGAAATGATGAAGCCACAAGAGTGGGGGTGGCACTTTCGGTCTCGGAATCAGAATGATGATCGGTAGGAGTGGGCTTTGGCTGAGATGAAGTGTCCACCATGGGTGCCTTGCCCTTGTCTTTCTTGCTCATAATGGATTTTGGATGCCCTGTTCTCGGTCTCCTAACCAGAGGAGTCTCTGTTTCCTCTTCGGAAGGTTCGGCAATACGTACTCGCTTGGATGGAGTTTGAGACCTTGATTGGGATTCAGAAGGGGCTTTAGAAGTGGATTTGGAAGACTTCCTAGCTGTAACTTTGGTGCGAGACATTGGAAAATTGATTCAAAGAGGACGAAGAGAGGAATTTTTGACCGAGAGATGAAAATAGCGTCGAGTAGCTTTAAGGAATGATTAAGCAGTGAAATGAAGATAATAATGAGTGAAATCAGAGGGGTTTTGACGGTTTAGAGGTACCTGAGAGGTTGTGACGATTCATAGCAGTTGTAACGGTTGAAAAAGAAACGGATTGGAGAGAACTCGAGTTACAAAAACAGAGGTTAGGGTTCAAGTTATGACATAAGAGGGGAAATAAAGCTTCTGAGTGATAGAACTCGAGTTGTGGGTTCCATAACTCGAGTTTTGTTGAGTGAGAATTGATTTCTTAGTTATTGAACTCGAGTTGTGGTTCCTCATGACTTGAGTTTCGAGAGGAAAACACAAATAATCAGTCAAGGACTCGAGTTGTGGTCTCTCACGACTCGAGTTACATGACTTCCATATGAATAAATGCCTCAGAACTCGAATTGTGCATTATCATAACTCGAGTTGTAGGCTCATGAGAGAAAAGTGCATACCTGAACTTGAGTTACCACATCCCAGAACTCGAGGGACATCAACTTTCATGCCATAACTCGAGTTTGCCTTCCCAGTTTTCTCATGCAGTGATAGAACTCGAGTTGCTCCTCTCAGAACTCGAGTTTCATGCCTTTGGATTGTAACTCAAGTTGCTCTCTTCCATGACTCGAGTTTCTAAGCTTTGCTTCTTTGGACTTGTTTCTGGCACTTACTTAGAAACCTGCAAAGCTTACTAAAGACATTCCGATGCTTAAGTTTGTATAATAAATCATCAAAACAATGGTAAATCAACATTACTTACAGTTCACTGGGATTCACCATTCCCAATTCTCTTCGAATGTTCATGAATTGCTCCCTGGCTAATGGTTTGGTGAAGATGTCTGCTACTTGTTGATGGGTTGGTATAAAAACCACTTTGATGTCTTTTCTTTGCACATGATCTCAGATGAAGTGATGACGTATATCAATGTGCTTTGTCTGAGAGTGATACACAGGGTTCTTAGCCAAATTGATAGTGCTAGTGTTATCACAGAGTATGGGAATTTCTGTAGAATTCATTCCCAAGTCTTGTAGTTGCTGTTTCATCCACAGTACTTGAGCACAACAACTAGCAGCAGCTATGTATTCAGCTTCTGTTGAGGATAGTGAAACTGTTGATTGCTTCTTGCTGAACCAGGATACCAATGAACCTCCCAGGAACTGGCACTGACCACTTGTACTCTTTCTATCTGTTTTATAGCCCGCATGGTCAGAATCTGAGTATGCTGTCAACTCCACACTAGTTCCCTTGGGATACCAAATTCCAAGGTCAATTCCGGCAAGATATCTAAAAATCCTCTTCACGTTTTCAGCATGTGATTCCTTAGGTGCTGCTTGATAACGTGCATACATCCCAATGCTAAACTGAATATCTGGTCTGCTGGCCGTGAGATAGAGTAATGAACCGATCATTCCTCTATATCGCTTGATGTCATAATCTTTTCCTTTTACGTCTGCATCAAGCAATGCTATTGAACTCATGGGAGTGTCTGAACTTTTGCACTGATCCATCCCGAATTTCTTCAACAGCTCTTTTAGGTAATTCGTCTGGCTAATGAAAATACCGTTCTTCCTTTGTTTGATTTGAAGTCCGAGAAAGAAGTTGAGTTCTCCCACCATTGACATCTCAAATTCGGCCTGCATAATCTTAGCAAACTCTTGGCAAAGATCGTTGTTAGTTGCACCGAAAATGATATCATCAACATAAATTTGAACAATTAACATATCAGATTTAGAATACTTAACAAACAAAGTTGTATCAACCTTTCCTCTGGTGAAACCTTTCTTGATTAAGAAGTTGCTTAGTCTTTCGTACCATGCTCTCGGTGCTTGTTTTAAACCATAAAGTGCTTTCTTATGTTTAAAAACATGATCGGGTTTAGAGAGATCTTCAAAACCTGGAGGTTGTTCAACATATACTTCCTCCATAATAAATCCATTTAGAAAAGCACTTTTGACATCCATTTGAAAAAGTTTGAAATCCATTAAGCATGCAAAGGCAAGTAGGATACGTATAGCTTCCAATCTTGCTACTGGAGCATACGTTTCCTCATAATCAATCCCTTCTTCTTGATTGTAGCCTTTGGCCACTAATTGAGCTTTGTTCCTGACAATGTTTCCGAATTCATCAAGTTTGTTTCTGAATACCCATTTTGTTCCTATGACCGGATGGTCATTTGGACGAGGTACTAAGTCCCAAACTTGGTTTCTTCCAAATTGATTTAGCTCTTCTTCCATAGAAATAATCCAATCATTGTCAGTCAAAGCTTCCTCAACATTTTTGGGCTCTATTTTTGAAATAAAAGCTGAAAATTGAGCCTCATTTTGAAATCTATGTCATGTTCGTACACCTTCATCCACTTCTCCAATCACTTGATCAAGAGGGTGGTTGTGGATGTACTTCCACGCTTTTGGTTGAGGGGATTGAGGATGTTCATCCGATTGATCATTTTCAAAATTGTTTGTTGGTTGAATATCGGGTGAACTATCCTTCTTTTCATTTTCAAAAGCTTTTGAAATAATAATATCTTCATCAAGATTAGGTTTCACTTGAGGTTTAGTTTCAACAAACACTACATGCACTGACTCTTCTACTACACAGGTACGTTTGTTAAAGACTCTAAATGCCTTACTTCTAAGGGAGTATCCTAGAAATAAACCTTCATCAGATTTAGGATTGAATTTACCGAGATTATCCTTGCTGTTATTGTGGATGAAACATTTGCTTCCGAATATGTGCAAGTGAGACGAGTTTGGCTTCCTTCCTTTGAACAACTCGTAAGGAGTCTTTCCCATGGAAGTCCTGATGTAAGCTCGGTTGGATATATAGCATGCCGTGCTAATCGAGTCAGCCCAGAAGACTTGAGAAACTTTCTTCTCAGTCATCATTGCTCGAGCCATATCTGCAAGTACTCGATTCTTTCATTCCACGACTCCATTTTGTAGAGGTGTTCTCAGAGCTGAGAAGTTGTGGTTGATTCCTTCTCTTTCATAGAAGGTTGCAAAGTCACCATTATCGAATTCTCCACCATGATCTGTTCTAATAGAAACAATGGACATACCCTTCTCATTTTGGACCTTCTTGGCAAAAGTAATGAATAACTCAAAAGTTTCATGCTTTGAAGTTAGAAATATGGTCCATGTGAATCTTGAGAAATCATCAACAATAACTAGAGTATAAAGATTTTCTCCTAGACTCTTTACTCTTGCGGGACCTATTAAGTCCATGTGAAGTAGTTCAAGGGGTCTCTTAGTTGAAATCTCTTTCTTTGATTTAAAAGAAGACTTGGTTTGTTTTCCCATTTGACAGGCTTCATAAACTAAGTCATTTTTAAAACTGATTTTTGGAATCCCTTAAACTAATTCATTTTTGATTAATCGGTCAAGCTGATGCATGTTAACATGTGCTAAACATTTATGCCATAAACGACTCTCATCAGCTTGACTAATTAAACAAGAGTTAGTGAAAGCATTTTCTAAATCAATGGTATAACAGTTACCATCCCTTGGAGCTCGGAGTTGGATGTTAAACTTTTCTTTGTTAATTGGTAGATCCTTCTTATTGATGATGAAGCATTCTTGTGAATCGAAGATCACCCAGTTATCTTTATCAGCACTTTGGCTCATGCTCAGGAGATTGTGACACAACCCTTCCACGTGGTAAACATCTTTGATTGGTGCTCCATTAGCATTACTTACTTCTCCAACTCCAACAATTCTGCCGGATTGGTTGCCTCCAAAGCTTACTTTTCCTCCTTCTTTTGCTCTAAGGTTGACAAACTTGTTTTTGTCACCCGTCATATGTCTTGAGCATCCACTGTCTATATACCACTTACTTGATTTAGATGCTCTAAGACAAACCTGCAAAGAGATCATTTAATTGATTTAGGTACCCAAGTCTTGTTGGGTCCTTTCAGGTTAGTACTTGGTGCCTTTGGAACATAAGTTCCCTTAGGTACCCATTTGTAAGTTCTTTCTTTTTCCTAAAATGACAAGAAGTAGTTCTATGTCCCTTTCTATTACAATAATTGCAAAACGTAAATGGTTCAGACGAGTGCACAGATTTTTGGAAAAACTTCAAATAACTTTTGTTGCCATTTTTCTTTTTGCCTTTTTGAAAATCATTTGCTGGGTTGTAACCTATGCCACTATGATCATTAGTTACTCTTTGGGTTTTCAAAATGATTTGTAACATCTTACTGCCTTTTGTAAACCTTTCGAGAGTTTTTGTCAGTCTATCATTTTCAGTTTTCAAAACTTCACATTTAGAGCAGACGGTGGCAATGGCATTTTTCTCACTTGGTTTTTCAAGTTCTTTAACCTTCTTCCTGAGATAAGATAGTTCTTTTGCAAATTTCAGTAATTCAAGATGCATTTCATCATAATCTTTAAGTAATTCATCATAAGTGGGGTTGGTGAGAATTACCTCCTCTATCTTTGTGTCTTCTTCTTCCTGAGCCACGAGACAGAGGTTTGCTTCCTCTTTTGCTTCGCTTTCTTCGTCTGAGGTGCTATCGCCCTAAATACCAGAGACATACGCCTTTTTCTTCTTAAAGAATCTCGTTTTATTTTTCTCATTCTCTTTGTTTTGAGCAGCAATTAGAGGACAATCTGCCCTTACGTGTCCTGGTTTGTTGCATTCGTAGCAAACAATCCTGCTTGATCCTCCTTTTAGTGGTCGTCAGGTCTGTTGATCCTTTCGGTACATTCTTCTGAACTTGCAAACTACCATTGCAAGTTCTTCGTCTTCAACACCTTCTTCTTCTTCTTCCTCTGTTTCAGGTTCCTTCTCCTTCTCTTTTGTAGATTTGAGTGCAAGCCCCTTTTTCTTCTTTTCTTTGATGTTTGATAATTCTTTCTTGAATTTCTACTTGCTCTCATATTCTGTGAGGCTTCCAAACAATGCTGCTACTGAGGTCATTGATTCTCCATGGGACTCTTCGATAGCTGTTACTTTTGCTTCCCACTTGCTGGATAGCTGGATAGCATATTGAGAATCTTTCTCACTTGGGAACATTGATCGTATGTTTTTCCAAGAGCAGCTAACTTGTTGATTAGGTGAGTGTGTTGCATTTGGAATTCTGCAATTGTTTCTTCATCCCTCATTCTGAGCAAGTCATACTCAGTGGTAAGCATGTTTACTCTGCTTTCCTTTACTGCTTCAGTTCCTTCGTAGGCAATCTCCAATGCTTCCCACATGTGTTTTGCGGAGGGTAAGGTGCAAACCTTGAAGAAATCATCTTCATTCAAAGATGCTTGCAACATTAGGACAACTTTTCGGTTCAATAGCATCTTCTTCTTGTCTTCATCATCGAACTCTGCTTTCGGCTTTGGAACCAGCTGGTCTTTATCTTTCTTCATTGGCACAATGTTCTCTGTTTCAAAGATATCCCATAAATCAAAGTCAGTGGCCATAATAAAGTTTTGGAACTTTATCTTCCAGAAAAAGAACTTCTGGCTGTTGAATGCCGGAGGTCTAGTTATTGATGCTCCATCGGCCATTACGTGTTCGTCAAATCCTGCCATGATTGCTCTTGAGACAGTTACATCCTTTAAACAAGAGACCTGCCCTCTGATACCAAATGTTAGTATAGGATTTGACCAAGAAGGGGTGAATTGGTCACAGTTAAAAATTTAAAAACTCAAATCACAAAAATAGTAAAGATGTCACGGAGAGAGCAGAGGAATAAAGAACACGAAGATTTATCCTGGTTCGGTCCTCTCTGACCTACGTCCAGTCCTCAGAGCTCCTCTGAGATTTGCAATCCACTAATAGCAATTAACCAGGCTTCGCAAGCCTTTACAATCAAGGAGTCACACTCCCCCTCACAAATGCAAGAGAACAGAGAATATCACTCTCTGTTTTTCACTATCTCATAACCCAATAATCTCAAGGCCCCATCCTTGAGTTTCTCAACGAATACAAGAATGAATCACTGGTTTAAACTCTCAAAAAGAGTAGATATGATAAACACTGAAACTCACTAAGGAATATTGAATGTTTTCAGAAGGTAGGAGACAGAGAGCGAGTATGAATAGTTGTGTTGTTTTTCGTCGTCTCTTTCCATCTTCAATGCTTCTCTATTTATAGATGAAGTCTTTTGAGTTATCCGTTAGAGAAGGCCAAATGTCCGTTACTCATATGGAATAGCCGTTGTCTTTGGTTGGTGAGAACATTGAATGCGGCAATAAATGTATTCCTTTGAGGTCGGCGGAGTTTGTGAAAGTTCTGATAGCTTCTCTTTTGTCGAAGATCCTCAGCAGATAAACCTTTTCCTGTTTCATAGGTTAGTGAACATGCATTTATGGCAGCAAGTAAGATTTTAAAAAAAATTTGACAGGAATAAGGAAGGATTTGGTAAAAGTGAAGCTCCGTGTCAGACGCTGTTTGTCAGATGAAGTAGGACTCGAGTTGTGAGATTTTGTTACTCGAGTTCTATCTCATAAGTTCACAGCTATTTCAAAACGTTATGTGATGAAACTCAAGTTTTTCAAAGTGTCTGACTCAAGTTAAGAAAACTTTTATTTGGAAAACTCGAGTTTACAATGCAAGTCATGAATTCATGTTGTGCAACTTGAGTTTTGAAAAGAGAGTGACTCGAGTCATTAAAACTTGAATGCTGTAACTCGAGTTTAAGCTTGAAAGTTTCTTGCAAAATTAGTTGAGTAACTCGAGTTGTATGCTTTAGGAACTCGAGTTACATTGATGCAAAATCTCCTTCAGGGGTTCAAGAATACGAGACTTGAGTTTTAGAACCCTGGAACTCGAGTTATCACAACTTGAAGCTAGAAACTTGAGTTGTAGCTGAAAGTTCTAAGTAACTCGAGTTGCTGTAAGCTCAAACTCGAGTTTTACTACATGAGTTTACTTGGAAAACAGGTTTTTAGGCATGCAACTTGAGTTATAGAAAGGCTGTGAATCGAGTCATAAAAACTTGAAGCTGAAAACTCGAGTTGTTGATGCAAGCTCAAGGTGACTTGAGTTGCTGAACCTCCAAACTCGAGTTGTTGCACATGCAATCACTTGGACAGAAGTTATAAGGCATGTGACTCAAGTTCTTCAAAGCATGTGACTCGAGTCATCACAACTTGAAGTTGGAAACTCGAGTTACACCTGAAAGTTTTCAAAAACATAGTCATGCAACTCGAGTTGTGCAGCATCTGACTCGAGTTTTTGAACTGTAAAACTCATTTTCAAAATTTCAAAAATCATTTCCAAATCTTGCCATGTAATCTTGAATTAAAACTTCGTTATCATCAAAACAAGGTATCAACATGAAATATATAAATTAATGGGGCAAATGACTCTTTTGCCTTTACACTATTCTCACAACAACAATATCTATCATAAACCAACAAGTGATACAATATCATCCAGCATTCAAGCCAATTAATCTGAAAACCCAGGATACATGCCCATAAAAAGTATACAACATTCAAGCTAATCTTATAACGTGAGTAATACTTAATGGGGTCTTCCCTTGTATATACGCAAAACATACATATACGTTCCATCCATTGTCTTTTGGAAAATTCAAAGAATCTGAATGGAAGATTTTAATGAACAAGTGAGTCTAAGAACCATATTGCACGTAATATTGTTATACATACATATGGACCATAAATGATACAAGACTGTGTCTTATATATATATATATATATATTTCTCTTAATAATTTAATGTTTGTGGAATTTCACAAATTATTGTTCGGAACAGAATATGATCTTAGTAGAAAGTTTTGTAAGAAGCCAAAGAAATTAACAGCAATAATTGGTGGGTGGCGATTAGCTAGTCGCAGTCCTTTTGACAATCTTCTCAGACAAAAGTCTACATTTCATATATATACGACCATGAAGACAAACTTGAATATATATTTATATATATAGAGTCTATGCGTGTTTAATACGACCCAAATTAATATGGGTTACAATAATATCAACCCAATGTCCATGTCTATTGAAAAAACTCAAAGAAGCCTAGTGTCTATTCTCATTCAGTGGATAGAAATAAAGCAATACCGGCTCAAGAACCAGCGGTGCTGATACCTCGGTGCAGCGGCGTCAAGTCAACGCATTATTATAATTCAAACCATTTTAACCGTGTAGAATGAGTTGCACTGAATCAAAATGTTGAAAATAAGTACTAAATTATAAAATGGTTTAAACTAGTGCTAATGTGTAAAAATACCCATAAACTTTTATTAAAAATGCATTCAGCACCGTACACGTATTTGGAGGTGCAAAATACACATAAATACTTAAAATGCAAAAATGCCAAATTCATTAAATATAACCTAACAGAATATGAGCTTATTTGAAGGAGAAGCCCAAAACAAAAATTAACAGCAGCAATTGGTGGGTGGTGGAGTCTTGATTCTACATTTCATACAACGATGAAGGCAAAACTCAAATAATAAAGAGACTAAGATTGGTGATATATCCCTTCACGCCGTCAAGTCAAGACCATTATTTTCAGCACCCTCCCCAGATCTCCTCAGCGTTACTATTCATAGCTATAAGTTCATTATTTATAAACATAAAATCCTCTGCATTACTATACATTGCATCTTTAGGTCATCAGGGATGCCTAAAATTAGCAATGAGTTAAGTCAAACAGAAATAAAATCAACGTTCAAATCCCTATTAAAAAGTTATCCATATTTAATACATAATAATATCTCAAGCATAATTACATTTCATAGATGATACATGTGCTTAACAAAAAATAAAAATAAATAGGTGCCGAAGATATATTGATTCATGTTTTGTGTTTGGTGCTTTAATTTGCGTCTCTCTACTGCCCTTTATAATGGGCCAACCACTAGTAGAAAAATGCTTATATAGACCCTCTTTTTTAGACCGCATTTAGAGGATGATGTCTAAAAAATATGACCGGTAACATTTTTGTAAATAAAAGTATAAGTTTTTAGTCACTTATACCGTATTAGGTTATACGTGCGGTCTAAAATGAAAATGTTCTAAACTCCCAACTTCAAAATCCTTCAGTGCACTAGTCTCCTTCCCCCTCTCATCTTCACCGCTTTTAGACCGTATTTAAAAGATAAGGTCTATAAAATATGAAAGGTGTCATTTTTTATAAATAAGAACGTAAATTTTTAGTTATTTAGACCGCATCTATTAGTTTATAGGTGCGATCTAAAAAGAAAAAATGTTCTAAACTCCCAACTTCAAAATGGAAAATTAGGCCCGAAATTATATATTAATAAGTACTTAAAATGAAGATATGTATAAAAAGTTTTATTCGCAAATCTATAGTCAAAGCTCATTCCAAACAAGCTCAAAGCTCAGGTATATCTATAATCTCATGGGTCACGACTTCGATTTATACATTTATACTAAAATAAATAAAGTTCGACGAGCAATTTCTGGAAATAATCAACCGGCAATTCAAAGATTTACTTGATGCTGTACAACCTTTTTTTATTTGCTTGGATTTATTTATTTAATGGAGGCATACGCGGAACTTCTTGAGGAAGAAGGGATCGAAATTCTTGCATGGTTTTCTTTAGCTGTAAGGATGAAAGCAATGTGGTTTGTGGTGATTCCATCCCGGAGTGTGCCTCCATTTTTTATTCATGCGAGTATCAATTCCAGACGACTATTTTGGGGTCACAGTGCAATTCACTACGGTGACGATGTGGTTAAGGGACTAAGTGCGAGATGGAGGCTAGTGAGAGAGAGAGAGAGAGAGAAGGAGGTAGCTTCGAGTAACATATCGGACAAAATAACGAAAGAGGGAGAATAACGTATTTTTGCCCTCGAATAAAGTATTTGGTACTAGATGCATATTTGAGAAAAGTAAATAGGCATTTTTTTACCCCTTAACCCTTCTATATATATGCGACCCAAAGGATTTGACATATGGGTTACAATAATAGTGTCCTTGTCCTTTGACATATGAACCCCGTACTTTGTGTGATGCGTCCCATGGTATTTGCAGCACACGTGCAAGGTTACATTTAATTATCATGGCATTTATATGTTTCCATTATTACATTTTAATTTAAAAATATAATTAGTCAATTAATGTAGCATTTTTTTGTTTTTTTACTCCCTTCATTGTGAATTGAAACCCGTTCCCTTACCTATGTGTCTCTCGCAGGTTGCAATTACCAACACACTGTCATTCATGCTTGAGTTAGGTGTTGCATTGCAAAAGACTACTTTTGTAGGAACTTTGGCTTGACCTATATTAAATTTATCTCGATTTAGTCATTTTTTGTATAGGTCCAGTGGAATTCATGTTATAAAGTTAATGAAAGAAATAATATATACTGCAAATAATCCAATTATTGCCATTCTGAAAGCTCAATTACCTGTTAGTTCACGCCATTGCCTTTGCCTAATATAAAGAAATAATATATTATGTAGCCGACAATGTAATTTGATAAAGATCAAGTTGAGGGATGAAAGGAGTTTGTCTTTTCGTTTTGGCTATTCCATTAATGATGCACTGTCGAAGAAATTGCAGAATCATGTTATACGAAATAATTAAACTTGATGCATACTTTGTCAGCATTTACTTACAGAGTTACCATATAAATTTACTAAATTAGTATTTTTCATTAAATAAAGTTATCGATGTTAAATTTAAGGGACTAAAAGTACACATTTTATACTAAATTTCAATTTAGGCATATTTTCTCAAGGAGACATTTAGATGGCATAATAACTAAAATGATAAAACAGATTTTCATACAGTCCAAACAAACATTCCAAATGGCTTTTGTTACTGCTCATTCATCAATATTATAGCTTCATATAGTCACAGCTACATAACTCGATAAGATTCATTAAAAAGCTCAAATTAATCATCAAACACTCGTTCCATGAGAATCATCAAGCAGCAGGAGCATAATCATAATCTGCATCATCATCATCATCATCTCCATCACCTTCAAAATTGCACGGTCCATGATGAGAAGCATCCTCTTCAAACACTTGGTCATTCTTATAACTGTATGATTTCTTCCTGCACCACTGTGCATCATTTAAAGACTCCATTGTACGACTAAGTTTAGGGAACTGATCGAAGAAAAAGAAATTGTTCAGAAAAAGAAGAAAAAGAAGTGGAAGCAGCGCAGGCTTTAGTTTTATGGCTGTGGTTATCTAGTTTGAGTTTATTGGAGCAGATATTGGGCTATAAATAGGGCATCACCGTATTAGAGGAAAATATAAGGCTCGTTCCAACACAAGGAAGGCACGTGGAGAGTGTGGAATAATTGTTGTTTGGAGTTGTGACTTGCGAGCTTGGCCTATTGTAGAATATTTGTGTAGTAGCCACATCAGAGATCTCTTGGACACTTGAGCAAACTTGTTGGAAAGGGTGTGGGTGTGTGTGTGTGTGTGTGAGAGAGAGAGAGAGAGAGAGAGAGAGAGCTCTCGTGTGAGTGTGACTCTGCATGTGTGTGTGTTAGCCGAAAGCAAGATAAGTGAGATGAGAATAATGTGTACAGGGAATTAGAGGGACCTTTGGGGTCTTCCAAAGGATGATAAAAGAATCTTTGTGGTTAGTGGTGATGATTTTGGAGGCCGAATTGAACAAAATTTTAAGACAAAAGGACGAAAAGTTTGTATCTGGTCAAATAACTTTATACAGGTTTTATTCTTGTTGAAATTATCTTAAATGATACCCCTCAAGCTATTTATAAGCAACATTCTCCCACTTGAGTATGGTTCTATATATAAGCACTAATTTTTCTTTTTTAAAAATTTAATGCACGTTTCTTCTATTTTTACCCAAATTAATTACATGTATCTCTTATCTTTTTTTCCTACTCATTCTCTTTTATATTTTCTTCCACTCATTCTAATTTTAACTGCTAGTTTGTTTTAAATTAGTTGTTGCTTATAAAAAAAGACCAGAGTGAGTAATTTTATGACAATAATTGTTATTTTAAAAGACTAAAAATCATGTGTTAATATTTGAGAATGCTTTGCCAATAATTGTATTTACAATTCCACTGACAATATTTTTGTTAATGAATTAACTTGAAGACTGAAAAAACAATTTATAAAATTAATGGCTAAAATCAAATCTTATATAAAATTGAAGGTTTCATATGCATCACGAAAACAAATATACTTTCTCTAGCCTTAATTATGAAGCATCAACAATAAATTTCTTGGTCCTCAATATAAGTCATCAACAAACTAATTAGCATTTCTCATTTTATTCTTATTATTAATTGAGGTTTACTCCTCAGGTCTTATTTATAAAATCGAGAGATAAATTTTTATACAAATGCACTACTTTATCTTTCATTTATTATGTTGATTATATTTCAATTGGCTATATTGTATATTAAATATGAATAAATTTGAAAAGTTATTAAATTCTAAAACAAGATTAATGATGTTTAAGATTTTCTTAATTAATGTAAAATATACTAAAAGTGGCTTATAATTACGATAAGGGAGGAAAATGTGTTGGATTAGTGGTGACAAAATGATTTTTTTCATATGAATTTTGCAAATTTACATTTGAGTAAAAGTTAGATTGTATAATGTGAATTATGTTTGGATTTACTTTTTGTTGAAAAAGGTGAGCCCCATTTGTTTCCTCTTCCTCCACTCCTTTAATTTGGTTGAAACTTTTTCCCCAAAAAGGGAGTTTGCCACATAATTTGTGACAACATTATGGCTTTTGATGAAAATTTGTAACAGAATTCCATGACAAACACATCTCCGACAGAACATATTGTTATGTATAATTAGTTTTGATGATGTCAAATAAAAAAGAGCAACAATTTTTATAACGTATATTAACTAACTACTGTATTTAATAATATGCATTTGTTTTATGTAGTTTGGTTAAAGAAAGGAAAGAAGTAGTCGAGATTGAATTATGGAGGATGGTCAAATTGAAAGATAAAATGGGAACATCAAGATTCAAATTTTTAGATTTAGAATTAGAGGATGATATGGTTAAATAATTCAATTTGAAGGTTATTAAAATGTTTCACATAAATGTTATATTATCATATATTGAGTTACCCTTCATCTAAACTCCATTTGGATGCTCATATAGATTATGGAAGACAATCCTTGAGTACAACCTCAAACACTCGAGTATGATAAGTTTTTGGAGTTTCCTGAAGTAACACTTGAAGCAATACTTGCTTACAAACTCAAGTATTGGGATTTTTGAGCTAATACTCAAGTAAGAGGATCAATATTCAAGTATCGACCTCCTCTGTTCAGCTCTTCTTAACTTCCAACTCAACATATGTTTGGTATTTTGATCATATCTCCCAAACCGTAAGTCTGATTGATGTAAAACTATTTTTATATGAAACTAGACTCAAAATTCGGTTTACAAACATAAAGAACAATGTCAAAAAATTTCATATGAAGGAGATATAAATTTATAAATATGGTGGTCAAGTTGAACACTTCATTACTAGACATTTGCTTATTGTGGCTATCATATCTTTCTGCCTATGATAAAATTTGGGACTGATTCTTATTTCGTTAGAAAGTAGACTATAGGAAAGTTTTAGGGATATAGTTGCAAATTTTGGAGTTGAATTGAGAGAGTTATGACCGTTGCAAGTTGGGTTATGTGATGAAATTTAGAACTTGACCTGATGCAAGTTCAAGTCATGAGTTATACTTGAGTACAAGCTTCAATACCTGAGTATCAACCTCCGAATGGAGTTTTTACACAATACTTTCAAGCATACTCGATTATGGAGAAGAGTATTCATCATAATATTTGAGTATGAGGATCAATACTCGAGTATTGATCTTAAATGAGCATACTCTCAAGTGCACTCGAATATGGCTGGAAGTGTTAGCTTTCAGAAATTGACAATACTTGAGTATTGTTGGTAATACTCCAATATCTAAGGGTCTCATAGAACACTCCAAATCATTCTCAAATATGGGTAAAGGTATTATTCAGATAAACTCACAACACTCAAGTATTGTAGTTAATACTCGAGTATTGAAGAATTCTTAGCATACTCTCAGCAATACTTGAGTAGAAAAAAGTGTTTATTTTCTTGAAACCAATAAACATTCGATTATTGAAAAATACTTGCAACACTTTCAGAAGCACTTGAGTATAGTTGAATGTATTGATACTTGAAGATTTCAAAAGCACTCAAGTATGGATTATGGCACTCAAGTATTGAGCAACACTCTCAGATATACTCTAGTACCATTGGAAGTAAAACTTATTTCTCTCTAAAACTTAAAGTAGAAATGGGTGTAGGTCAAAGAGGGCCAAATCAAGATAAATTGTTGTATGCTCATGTTACTTTCATCTCCAATAATTTCGAGTGATTTCATTTTTACTATATTAGATTTCATTATCTATTTTTTGTTAACTTATTATTTGGGCATTTTGATCAATCGAGATTTGAACAGAAATTTTTGTGACTTTCATGGCAAGTTGCCATGGAATTTCCCATGGAACTTTCTATGTTTTATATGAAGAGTCAAACCCAAAAGTAACAAATATGTGCTTCTACTTTATTGTGTTTTATACAAAGTCAAATTGTCTGGCTGCAATACTAATATTATTAAACATCAAAAAATCACTTTTAGACCTAAGATGAGATGGAAATGTGGGCCAACCTGTGTGTTGTGAGCTAGCCCACATGAGTTGGTAGGCTAGGCGTGCTAGCCAACTCGCCGCAATATTTTTTTTAAAAAAATAAACTTTCTTTTTTCTTTTTTTGGCCCAATTTTTTTCATAAGATTGCATAATCACATGATTCTCTTCCCAATAATAAATTTTCAATAATGACATTTTTTCAAGATTTCAAAAAAATATAAGTATTAATTTTTTGTTATAATTTTAAATATAGTATTAACAAAAGTTGATATGAAAAATAAAATATTTTATACTATTTTTGAATGTATTATATATTATTTATCGTACTTTGTAAAAAAAATATTGAGATGAAAAAATGTAAAAGAATATAAAATATATTATTTTTTAAAATTTAAAAAAATGAAAAGAAAAGAAAAGAAAACTGGTTAGCTCTCCAAAATATCAGCCTAAGCTCGCCTAATTTAGGGGTGCTGGCGGCCTCTACCTGAGATGCAGGTTTGGGGCATCTCAAGTTTTGGATTTGGAATTGGATCCCCATGCATAATCCCAAACACATCATAATTAGTTACTCCTTTGATAATATTTACAGGGTATGATTTTTCATGTGAATGCATAATTTTAACATACATTTAATAGGTGTTGGCTTTTCTATCATGTACTTAAGTTGATATTAAATAAAGATAAAATAGGAAAATAGTTGAATTTTAAAGCAGAGTTGATGAGATTTAAAATTTTTCTTGATTTGTGTAAAACTTGTTGGAAATAATTTATAAATAAATATTATATCTTGCATTCATTGACACAACATTTGCTTTTCGTGATTGATTAGAAAATTTTTTATTTTTTGCATTTCGATAGAAATTAATATGTATAGAAAAGATTATTAATAATTATTACTATCCTATCTCTGTTTTTTTTATAATGTAGGTGATCTCCTTTCATTAAAAGCCAAAAATGTATGCAATATAGAAAACGAAAGCCAATAATAAGATTAAGTGATATTTCTTCATGACATGAAAAAAAAAAACTTCACAGAATGACTCATAAAGTCTGATTCCAAAATCTTCCTTTGTTGTAGTGGAGGTTGTTAGATGCAATCATGAGGATAAGACCCATCCAATAAAGCTTTAACTACCCAATCATCAGTTGAATTAGCCTCCTTATGAATCCAAACACAAATATGGTTCTTATTAGTTCTCTTGAGACACCAATGCTCTTATAGAGAGCCTCATATCTTCAATCAGATAAAGATACTTTTGAGCTAACCACATGGATTAAAACTTGATTATCAGAATTAGAAATAATCTCATCCAATTGATTAATAGAGGCAAAGGACATAACATCTAGTGTATCACCTTACTTTATGTTGGAATTAGAACGTACACGCAGCGGAATTTAAAATTTTACTAATCTCAAATGCGGATCTGTCAAATGCGTTTAGATCGAGGAGATGAAGGCGTACCTTTTGCATTTTGAAATCATCCCTTCCTTTGCGTCTAGTCTCTTCTGATTCCACAACCTTCCGCGCTCTTGCTTCCGATCACGAGGAGCCGACGTTCTTTAGATCGCCTCCCTCTACCGGTATCCACGCGAACAGTCCCCAACAATGGCAGCGTGCTAGTGCCTCTTCGTTTCACTCTCTCTCTCTAGGGTTTCATGGCTCAAGAGTGAATTCAAATTCAGAATGGGATGCCACTACTGTTCACGAGCACTCATGTTTATAGAGCTCATAGAGTGCATCATAATCCAAGATTAATCTTGTATTAATCTTGAAAAATCTGAATTTTAATTTCAAAAAGATATTCAAGATTAATCATTATTAATCTTTAAATTCGAATTTGAAAAGATATTCAAGATCTAATCTTGAAATTTGAATTTCAAAAGATATTCAAGATCTAATCTTGATTAATCTTGAAATTTGAAATTTTGAAATGATATTCAAGATCTAATCTTGAAATTTGAATTTCAAAAGATATTCAAGATCTAACCTTGATTAATCTTGAAATTTGAAATTGAAAATGTGAAATTCAAATTTTACATTCTTAATTTGGATTAGATAGATCTGATCAAATCATATCTATTTCATTAATCCAAATAATGAGCTAACGAATTTAATTTATCTTTATAAATTAAATTAATGCTAGTTATTTAATTTATCAAATAAATTAAATATTAAATTAATACACACAAATATTATTTACATAATATTGTGCAATTTCAAATTTTAACATATATATACATATATATTTAAAATTCGAATAAACCATAGAAATAAAAGCTCATGTTGGGCTGTTCTTGCGTACGACCTTGTAGGCCCATATAAAGTTGGCAGTGGCCTAATCTCACCACAAGCCCACAAGTCGCAAGTGGTCCAACTAAGCCACAAATTGCAAACTTAGGTCGCTGGTTAGCCTTGAAAAGGGGTCAAGAATATTAATTTTGATTTCCAAGGATTGTATAGTGACAACCCCAGGGTCGTTCTCTCCGTTCAAAATTTCATGCTAAAAATAAATTTGAATAATTCAGTATTACGTTAAAAAATTTCATCACTAATTAATTTGAAAAATTAGAGAGGAATATAATTTTCTTCCCTAAATTTCCCTAAATTTCTCGCTAATTGTTCAACAATAAACAAGGCGTACCAGCCTTTACAATGGAGATTCACACTCCCCCTTACAATACGTAATGAAACAGAGTCACACTCTCTCTATTTTCTGATCAATTCTCAGCCCAATAAATTCAAGGTCCCAACCTTGAATATCTCACAAGTTTAAAGCAAGAAGTAGCTGAATGAAACTCTCTTAAAGAGTGAATAGCTAATAATGATGCTCAGTGAAATACTAATGA
>JANTPZ010149396.1:2039-12392 GCA_025593235.1 Vachellia pachyceras
AATCTAGGTTTTGAAATGTGATTTATGTTTGGGAAGTTATAGCTTTTACAGATTTCGAGGTAAAAAAGTAAGAAAAAGTGGGTATGAAAGAGAAAAGTAAGAAAGAGAAAGAGAGAAAAAGTAAGAAAGAGGAAAGTAAGAAAGAGTAGTAAAAAGAGATTATGAAAGAGAAAACCTAGATTTCAAACCTATGTTTTAAAACCTAGGTTTCAAAACCTTATAACCAAACGAATCCCGAATGGGAGACAGAGGACTCGTCCATTAATATGGCCTTTCGGTCAAGACGGTGGAGCCCAATGCTGCCATGCTATGTTACTTATGGCGTTAGGTGAAGAGTCACTGTCCTTTTAATTCTGGGGAACCTTATTATTTTTAATCAGTTTTAGTTCATCCTAATTAATTTAATAGATCATTATATTTTTTAATCCCATGCTGTCAACAACAACGTTAAACCCACAAACGTACATTCGCCGAAAGGTGTTTTTAAGATAAGATTCAAGTTTGAATATTATGATTACTCTGGCTCATCTTTTTTGCAGCAAATCACATCCATGCCCTCGCTTTCACATCATCGACCTCTCCATCTCAAGGTTTCTGCATTGCCTCATCTTCTTGGTGGTGCCCTATACTAATTTAGATGAGCCAGTTCTTAAGTGATCAATCATAATGCTAAACAAAATACACATCCATTTTATTTTCAATACTTCTTTTTTAAAACTTCTTAACTTACAAAAAGTTCATATTAGATTATATAATATATTTATTTTTTAATCAAGTTATTTATATAACTTTTTTTAATATATCCAAATTAATCAAGTAACTACTCCCTCGTATGTTTAAAATATTATTTAAAAGCAATAAATATATAAAATATGTATTCATTTTTTTCTGTACACCCTTCCCTATGATTCTTGCAAAGTGGTAATAATGAGTGAAGGAGGAAACTTTGATGAACTAGAGTTGCAAGAGTTGTATGATGATTCTCAATCTTGTGCACACATAAGGTGGATGGATGATTGGGGGCCACTTACTGTGCAGAAATCTACGGTTGGGAAGGCTCATAATTTCTACTAAGTACCTTAAAAAAAACAGTGCAACGACATAAAATGTTTTTATTTTATTATACTAATTATCATGCGACTGCACATTGACAGATACGTAAAATTATAAAAAAAACACAAAAATATAATATGGGGAATGCGTGGTCACAGCAAGATATGGAATGGGAGTCATTTTTAAAAATGTTACACATACAAGTACAGCACACAGCGGCACACCACGTGGAGAGTTTAAGAAGGTCCACGTCATTCGTGGAGGCTATCGTGAGATGGGCAGCTTGAATTCACTCAAATTATAATGGCTTGTTTGGATAACCCGTTGGGAGAACGGACACAGATTCCGAAATAAATATGTGAGAGAAATTTTATCTCGGTAAACGTATGAATGGATTTTGATTGCCCAAACGGGTTAACCAAATAAGCCTAACATTGTCTGGGGGTAACAACATTGAAAAGAGAAAAGGGAAAACAGGTGAGAGTCACAGGATATACTCGAAGGACACACTTCACGGTGGAACTTACGAGTGCATGTTTTTGCAATTACGTTACAAATCATGTTTACATAAAATGAGGTAAAATTCCTCTCACATACTTATCTCGATTTATATGAAATTCTTTTAATAAATTTCTAAATAGACACTAAATTTGAAATAGGAAGCACATGTCACTCTTCTTTAATTTCTCCCTATGATTCACCTTTTCTAACATGTTGGTATGTACTTTTTAGAGTTCAATGTATATCCAGCCCCTTCAAATATTTTTTTTGTAACCAAAAAAAATAATTTTTTAAAAAAGAATGAGAAGTGGGTGGGAGCGGCCTAAAGGTAGGCGATAGAAGAGAAAAGGGGTTGAAATGAAAAGGACAAAATGGGAAATTGGGGATTGAAATTTGAAAGTCTCACATCTATTAAAAATTAATATTAATACTTAATTAATTATTAGTATGGCCATTGGTGGGTCCCCTCGTTACCAATTCTACATGTATTAATAAGTGCCTTTTCTTTCCATGTTTGTGTTCACTTCTCATTTCCTGATTGTGACTTCTAACTGCTTCCCACCTCCCTTCTTATTATTACCTCTAAATATTTCATACCCAATCTCAATTTACTCTATTTAAATATCTTCAAAATTGTAGAAATAAGCCGGTGATATGGAGAACAGTAGAAGATTTTAAACCGTATTAGAACTACCTTAATCCAGACTAAAGAGGAGAAGGGATATATTTTGAAAAGTCACATCTCATAAATTAAGAAATTTAAATATGTTGATTCATAAATTAACTTATGGGATTAAATGAATCCGACATATAATTGAAGAGGTATATTGGTTCAAGAGGGTGACACCATTCAAAAGCATCTCTTCAGTATCTATAAATTCTCTCACTGCTTCTTCATTTGGATACGCGGATAGATATACACAAATGAGGGGTATAAGATAAATAAGAGAATTCTGGAAATCGAAGAATCTTTTATCACTTGCTGAACTCTATTATCTCCCGCTAATTCTTTCACCTTGCATCCGTACATGAATGATTCATTTAATCTTGAAAGGTACCACTTTCTAATCCTCTATAGAGTTGCGAAATAACTCTTAAGAACAATGCTCTTAAACGTGATTCAAACGAGTATTCTTTGTTGATTTTGTGGGGTTTAAATTTGTGTGCATGTTTAAATTTGTTAACCCATTTTCCCCTTTAATATTGCAGTAATAATTCTATAAAAATGTTAAATATCAATCATCGAACAAACGGAAAGTGCAGAGTAAGAAAAATGGAGAGATCAATTTCCATAATCTTTTAGGTGGGTGTTTGCCATTTCCATCTATTTTCTTTCTGTTTTCAGTTTCCTGTTCATTTCAAAGAGATGTGAATGGAGGTGGTCTATCTTTCTCGCTTCAAAGACTCAAATTCTCCCTATTGTGTTAATCAACGAAGTGAAAAGGAAGAGGGGAAAAAGCATATTCCTTTTGGTCTTGTTCATGGACAGGGACAAGAACTGAATCCAATTAAAGAGATAAAAAAAGCCTGCTATTTCTCATTTATTGAATATTAAAAAATGTGTATTGGTTTTTATAAAATATCTTATTAAATAATCTACATTAAAAAAATACTCTCTCAATATAAGTAATTAACAGAGAAATTTAGGAATATATATATATATATATATATGGAAGACAAAACTAAATTGGGATATTACGTTTATAAATAAAAGTATAAAACAAACCCTTTTATATAAACCCTTACATTTAGTATTAGAGTAACTAAACTGTCTTGAGGGTGGCTTCACATGGCTTCAAGGGATATGGAGGATGTAAAATTAGGTCAAAGTACAAATTTGTTTTAAAAAATTTCAATTTATGATCGATATTGCTCGTAAGTTTTGTTGACAAAAGTTTTAAACAGAGCAGTTTTACTATAGACTATTAAAATATTAATGGTCAATGTCAATTTTTTAATAGCATGGAACATCATTATTACTTAAAAAGATAAAATTTTAGGAGAACAATATTCATAACCAAAATTTCTAGACCAAATTTATACGTTAACCTAAAATTTAAAAGTATGATGCATCAATAGCATAAAAGTACTGTCTCTTGTGCATTAGTTAACTCAATTTAACTCATAAAATTGAGATAATTTTTTAATGTGAAAAACAAGGGGTTTCTTTTTAAAAAATAAATAATATATGATTGCCAAAGAATTGCACTCAATCAATTAACTAAATAAATTAGCCGGATCAGTGGGTCCTAGACAAGGTATTGTTCGAAAACAAAAACAATGGGCTGCCTGCCCAAATCCACTCCAATCACATAGTTACAAATTATTCCCACTGTGTAATTATTGAGGTAGCGATTGAACAATAGAAAAATAATAATAGAAAATAACAAGTTGATGGAAAAGTAAGGAACGTGAAATCTTCCTCTTACGTAAATACAGAGAACATCAAATGCTTCCAAATCTTTCGCCCTCAACATCAAACATCATAGACCTGTAACCCAAATCAAACTTGTGTTACTAGTTCAATAATTTAAGTTTACAATTACATTAAAAAAGCATCTAGCATCATTGTGCTTGTTTGAGAATCACTTCCTCCCAACGGACACGTAAGGCAAAATAAAAAGTATCTCGAAATCTGTAAAAATTATCTCGAAATCCATAAAAAGCATATCGAAATCCATAAAAAAACATCTTGAAATCTGTAAAATATCTTGTCATCCATAAACTCCTTTCTCCCAACAGAATTCCCAAAAAACTCACAATATAATATGGATTAGCCAAGCTACGTCGTCTAGCCTAAAGAATGATAATAACAATAATAAAGCTGGATTTGGAATCGGAATTAGCTTGTCTTTACCATCCACCTTTTGCTTTAAATAAATAAATATATAGTATTTATATATGCTCAATCAAACCCATCACTTAAGAGTTGCATTCTTATTTATTTATTTGTTTGTTTGTTTACTTGCTTTTGTACAACTTGAAGAGAGAAAATTAAATCAAAGGCATAAGCTAACTAACTGCAATTCAAAAATCATAAGTGGAAAAAAAATGTCACAAGAATCAATTTTGTCTGATCCCAATAGCATTTGAATTTAGTTTAATTAATACTCCTTAAGTTTTAACCAATAATGGCCTATCAAGTTTCACAACTAACATATTAAACTTCACATTTTAACAAACAAACACCTATTAATTATTTATTATCCTCCTAGGAGCCAGCTATAATGCTTGTCTTTGTCCTAAATGTAAGACCCCAGTCCCTTCTATTTTTAATATTTCTCATTTATTGCAAACTAATTTATACAATATATAATAAACTAATATATAATCTAATATTTGATAAGAATATTATACACAGATTATGTCACATTTAATTTGTTATATTTAAAGAATTTATCTAGTCCCTTAACCTACCAAAACTAGCTGATTAGCTCTTATATTATATATGGAGGAGTATGATGTTAGTTATTTCACCAAGGAAGCGGCCATATAATAGGATAACGAATGAATTGGTGGTGAGAGTGATTTTTATAAACATTTTATGCAAGATTTACTATAAAGCTTTGGGTATTGAAAGGATTGTTTAAATATAACAAAGAAATAGGAGCGTTACCAGCAAAACTTGGTTGAATCGATAAAAGGGGTTGGCAAGTTTAAATCTAAGTGGCAATAATGAGGAACAGGAACTCCAAAACTTCTTTTATTATACAACAAAATAAATAACAAAGGAGCGTTATGAATATTGATAAAGGAAGGAAATAAAGGGTTTGTTTAGAACAACATTTTTAAAAGCCAAACATACTTTTAACAGTATTTTTATATAAAATGAGATAATTTTCTTCACATATTTATCTCTATCTAAGTAAAAGTATTCCTCAGTCGTGTTTCTAAATAACTAAGCTAACGGGAGGAAAGCCATGGGAAGTGGGCATGTCGTTTTCGAAGGATTAGTAACGAACAACGCGAGAGAGAGAGAGAGAGAGAGAGAGAGAGTTGGGTCAAAACAGTAATGGGTGCCAACTTTGATGGGAGGGAATCATTCCCACTTTAAAGCTGGCACCTAGCCTTCGCCCTTTTGAATTGCCCATATGATTTTATTAATGTGTGATGGGGGAGGTTTTTTTTTTTTCTATTTATCAAATTTTTTTTAATGTAAATGTACAAATTTATCATCAATTTATTAATATGTTCATTTTATTCTCATGGATATAATATATATTAAATAAAGATAAAATTAAAAAATTATTGAATTTTAACGTATAGTTAATGCAATTTAAATTTTTATTTAATCTATGAGAAATATGTTAAAAAATGATTTATAAATAGGATCAGACGAGTATACTCCCTCCTATCTTATTAATAAATAACATTGTCTGTCATGGTTTGATCATATATATATATAACAATTTTGTTTTGTCTAAATGTTTAATGTGTGTTTTCCATGTATACCCTCGATTAATTGTATTGATCTTTCATCTTTTTCCTCCACTCATTCATCTCATCTTTTTTTAACCAATTTTTTCTTATTTGTCATTTTCATAATAAGGGTAAATTTGAAAAAATTATATTTATTATAAATTCATTATTTTTGACTAATTTTAACTTATCCCTTTATTTTGCTGTGCGTAGTTTAAATAGTTAATTGGTAATAAAAAGGATAGGAGGGATTTATTAGTAGGTAACAAAGTCCACATATATAAAGTATTACTGTTACATTATCCTTGTCTTGTCGTTGAAATCAACACACCCTTCCTTTTCTTTTCTTTCTTCTTTGGACAGTTCATTCCCCACTTGACTCGACCACGTATCATGCCTCCCTTATAGTGCCCTAACTTTCAGTAATTAATCTTACCATTATCACTAATGTTCTTGAACCCAATTAATATGTCACATTCCTCATCATGTTTCCATTTTTTCATCCTTTTATCTTTTTAATCAGAAAGAAGAATAATCATATACTGTGTTTGTTTGGGAACACTGTTTCCCAATCGGTGCATGTAAGCCGAGATAAAACCATTTCGAAATCTGTAAAATCCATATCGAAATTCATTAAAATCATCTCGAAATTCATAAAACCATCTTGAAATCTGTAAACTCATTTCTCCCAACGGACTTCCCAAACACATATACTAACATTTTGAGATCATAAGCCATATCAAACCTATAACTTCAAACTCATCAAGAAGCCTTCATACTCTCAAAGCCTTTAAAATCCAATATCCTTTTCCACAAAATGTTCATCCCCATTTTTTTATTTTTACTTAATAGATACTTCTTTGATCTTATTTGTAGGGTATATAGAATATTTTTGGTCATTAAGTTGATACAAATCATTTCATCAAAGCTAATTATATGTGAAATTTTATGTCAAATTTATTGTTACGAATTCTTTTATTTTTGTAAGACTTTAGTGAAATGTGTTGAAACTGCCTTGCAAGTACGATCCGTGAAGTATACAATAATAGATTGAGTAAAATAATAAAATTGTCGAACATGATACTGATAAAATAACAGGATAAAACTGAAATCAATACTGATATATATTATAATATAAAATGTATATAGAATTATACTTGTATGAAACAATAGAACTTATATCCTTAGCTCCATATGATGCCCAGCTCTTGCCTAATTTAAGACAGTCTGGAAGCCATACAGGTCACTTTCTTGTAATTATGATGACAATCTATCATGAATAATATCTCTGTCATTTTCTCATACATGTTTTCAATGCGATATCTTTTTTATTTTTGGCACTGTGAATTGGTCGAACATGACCTTTTCTTTGTTACCTACCCGGTCTCCGGAGCTTCGTTCCAACTAATCCGGATTCGACCCGCGTCGCGCACCCAGGAAAGATGGGAAAGTCTCCCAACGTTGGTTGCTGCATTCACAAGGTTCGAACTCGAGACATTGCTTAAACTAAAACAAACCGCTTTCTATTTGATCTAATCAACCATTGGTATCAGAAGAACTTGTTACGTAGTCTTGGGTTCCCACAGATCTGGGGAACTTGTTTTGACCCATTTGAGCTCTTACTGCAAATTGACCCAACAAAGGGATTTTCAAGAATTAGTGACCATTGCTGACCCATTTGAGCCTCACTATCGTTTTGCCCCTCCGAAAACAATCACATTGTCCTTATGATAGTTATAATGTGTATTTAACAAATTTACAAATTTGTTTATGATTTACATTATTTTTTTATAGGTATGAATATCTTCCCATTAAAAGTAATATTGTTCAAGACACTGTTAACAATTAGATGTGAAAATATCTCTCAGCAAAGATTAAAATATTGATTTATCACGTTATGAAATATTCACCCATTTCATTAGCCTTAATTCTTATAGGTTGTTTACAATTGCATTCTTATTTGAAAAGTAGCAACCAAGCGAGCAGCTCAGTGTGTGTTTGGGAAATCCATTGCAAAAAAAAGTTACGGATTTTGAGATTATTTTACGGATTTTGATATGGTTTTATAGATTTTAAAATGGTTTTTATGGATTTCGAATTGGTTTTTACGAATTTTCGAGATGGTTTTATCTTGACTTACGTGCACTGCTAGGAAGAAGTACTTCCCAAACATGTACTCACTCTTTTTTAAGGATTTAGAGCTTAATGAGGCATCCATGGGAGCTGAAAATACAACACATATCATTAAAGCACAATCATCTAGCAGATGCTTTAGCAAAAAGGGAGGATTATAAATTCTTCCTTACTCGGCTCGTCCTTGGCACCTATGGACCTTACTTTTTTTTGGGTAAAGCTCAACAAAATTTCATTACACGTAATTCTATTCGAGGTACAGTCGGACATTTTTCTATTTGGGTTTTTTGTAACAAAAACTAAAAACAAATTGAAGGAAAAACTTTTCCGGTACTGAATCTTGGAGGCCCTCGCAATCTGTATATTGATTGGGCTTTTTTCCCACGTAATTGGGCTTGGTCACGTTGAACTGGAAAAACCATACAAATGTAAAAAAGGAGTTATAAGATCACAAAAAAAAGAGTTATTATCAAGTTGTAATTGAAACATGACAACTGTAATATTTTCTAATATAATCATAGTACGTGTACGTAGTTTTTTTTATAATTGTAGAATTATTTGAATAAGCGATATAATTATTATGATATAGTCATAATTTAAAAATCATGTGATTGTAAGACTTTAACTAAACATGCATTAAATTAAACATCTAATTTCTATATAATGTTCCAGCCACTTGCATGTTATGATCGAGGACACATGACCAAGAAAATTATGCAAGTCAACAAAATCAGAATCGACAAATATAATTAATTAAGACGCTGAAAGTATTAGCAACCACTAATTAATCACGTCTGGGGTTGGACCACTTGTGTCGGAATTTCACGACTTGGTGTTGGTAATTATTGGAATCTCGTTTAATTTGTAATTAAAAAAAGTAATAAAACTGTTTAAACAACTGTTTAATTTGTGATAATTGATTATATTTAATTATAATGTTTTGATCTGAGGATCCATCCCTCCTTCGTCCTTCCTATATTAGCACATAAACGAATGTGATCACACAATTATTTTGGGAATAGTATCAACTCGAAGTTGATTATATATATATATATATATATAACAGCAACCTGGAAGAAGCATTAATTGTTTGATGTGAATAATATTGAAAGTAATAATATTTGAATTTTTTTGAAGGCTTGGGAATACATATTTCTTCCCTACACACATATTGAAACCTGTTAAGAATCTACTGTTTACAAACTAGAGGTCAAAGAAGATACACTGAAAAAAATATTCAGCAAAATTAATTAATGAACATATTTTATAATATATTATAAGCCATACTTATACATTCCTATTTAAAAGTTATTTACAACATATTTTACTGGAAGTAAGAAAAACTTTAAATCTTCATAACTTTGTTTATACGGGTTTATTTTTATCAATAAATATTCCCCTTAATCATAAATATATGGTCTCTTCTAGAACAAATTTTAGAAATATTGCTCGCATTAAAAAAAAGACTTGAAGTCTAATATGTTGTTTCTTTGTGCTCTCATATATAAGCAAATTAAAGCTACAAAATGTTTTATCTTTAAATAAAGTTAGTAATAATAACATCTTCTTGATATATTATAAATAAGAGGGAGTATATGATTAAATAATTAAAATACTAAAAACAAACAAGAACACTCAACAAAATAGAAGGAAAAATGGCTTTCACCCACCCACACACGGGAGAGAAGAGAACGAATTTTCTCGGCAAACTAATTAACGATTTTAACCAAGTCCTACAAGATTTCATTGAAGTATGATTTTTACATACGGGTTAATAAGGTAGAGACACCTAACTAAACTCTTAAAACCGTACAAATATACAAATTTAAATCGCATTTTTGCATTGATTACATAGATACAAAGCTACAGAATGATAAATAAAGGGTAATATTATACATTTTATATGAAAAACTTAATAGTATGAATTGTAAAGAAGATTAGAAATTTTTTTACCCAGTATGTGAGTACATATCAAGAGTTGGTAGAAACAAGATCCGATCAATGGGGAGGCATTGATGCAAAAAGTAGCAACATTCTTAAAATCAACGAGAATAATATATTTTAATTCAAGTTTTCTCTGTCCCTTGCTAGGCGATTTTCTTCCCTCTGCTAGGGTTTCGTTTTCCCCTGTTTGGGGTTTGTTCTCGCGGCATCGAGCTTGGAGCGTGAGAGGTTGGTCGGGCCGTCGATCTCTTTCTTGCCTTCGGATGATCTCTCCTGTTCTCGAGTTGAGCTCCTGCATTGTGG
>JANTPZ010149398.1:0-16326 GCA_025593235.1 Vachellia pachyceras
AAAAATCTGATCATAAGGGCTTTAAAGCATGTGAAGATTAGGTGGATGGTTGAGATTGATCCTTAACTTGTAAGTTTAATCTAATGGCTAAGATTCATCCACATTTCCACCACTTGCTCTCTTCTAATTGGCTTTCATAAAGGTGTTATAATGGGCTGCACATGGGGAAGAAAAATCTGTTTGGGGGTTTGGTTACTCTAACCAAACCAAACTCCCTTCAGTTACTTCTACCGATTACAACTTTCACTGGTAAAAGTAACTTAATTCCAATAAATCTTTTTCTACTTTTCTAGAGATGTTTTCATCCTCATTAGATCTCCATAATTCCCTCTTAAATATATTCAAATCATCATCCTCAAATTTTCCCTTAATCCATCCAAAATTAACAGGATTATTTTATCCTACCGAAAATCCCTGAAAATGAGCAATTTTAGAATAAATCATTTTTAGTGCCTTATAATTTTCTTCATTTTTCATTGATATTTTAGCCCTTCTCTTTACCCCCAAAATACCTTCTAATTGTCCCAAATTAATTTTTATAATAAATTGTATTTTTGGGGATTTTCGGGCCTTTTTCCTTATTTTCGGGAAAATCACCTTAATCGTACTTTGATCAATAATTTTGTAAAATACTATAAAATTCACTGAATTTTTCTAGACTCTAGTTTTTGGTCTTAAAGAACTCCTGATACCTTAAATAATTATCTTCAACCATTAAATCTTTAAAATTCCATAATTCATCATCCAGACCGAATTTCAACAATCGGTTGAATCTCTGGTAATCAGTGAGTTCTGCTCTATCTTTTGGGCATCTGTTAATTTTTCTGATTTTTGGTCAACTATTTGACTTTTTGACTTTGACTTTGACTTTGACTTTGTTAAATGACCAAAATGCCCTTTCACAGTCAAACTTTTCATAAATTTCTATTTTACCCTTAACCTTTTGGCCCTTGATCTTTTGGTCTTTGATTCCTAGGACAACTTCCCAGAAGGTCACTCATCCTAAAAGTTTTTCAGGGTGAGCACGCTTAACTTTAAAGTTCCTACCGACTTCTATCCACCAGGCCAAATCTGATTCTGCGACTTCCGGTCCAACAATGTCAACTTTTTTCGTACTTTCTATCCGTGGTCTCTGACTTGACTTTGGACTACTGGTTTAGCCGTTTTTATCAAATGACCATACTACCCTTGGACTTTATACTTAATGACATTTATCTCCTTGGCTTATATTCTTAGAAATCTCAAAGCCTTAGGACTAATCTGACCAGGGTCTCTTAATTCCACTGACATCTCCTTTTCTATACTTTTTATTTCTGGGCCTTGTCTTATCTTATAACTATCGATTTGGCCTCTATGAAGGCTTACAGAAAAGGTGGATATTACAATAACCCTTGCTATTCTGTGAAATTTTTTATGTTTGGGTTATTGATTTTATGGGACCTTTTCCATCATTCTTTGGATTTGTGTATATACTTTTAGCTGTAGATTATGTGTTCAAATGGATCGAGGCAATTCCTACTAGAAAATATGATGCCCTAACTGTATTAAAATTTGTCAAGTCAAACATTTTCTGTAGGTTTGGAATTCCCAAAGCCATAGTAATTGATAGGGGCACCCACTTTTGTAATAGAGTTATAAATAAACTGCTTTCAAAGTTTGGTGTCAACCATAAAATCTCCACCACCTATCATCCGCAAACCAATGGTCAAGCCGAGTATCAAATATAAAGGTGAAGCACATCCTAGAGAACATGGTGAAACCATCGAAAGAGGACTAGAGTGTACGTCTGGAAGAAGCAATATGGGCCTACAGAACGGCCTATAAATCATCGATTGGGATGTCACCATACCGATTGTATTCTGTAAACCATACCATCTTCAGGTGGAGCTGGAGCATAAAGCAAATTGGGCGGTTAAATAGTGTAACTGGATATGGAAGCTCTTGGAAATGAAAGAAAGCTACAAATGCAGGAAATGGAAGAATTATGCATGGAAGCGTATGAGAATGCCCGGATGTATAAGAAAAAGACTAAGTTGGTACATGATAAGGGCATCTTAAGAAAGAACTTCAAGGAGGGCGATAGGGTTCTGCTGTTCAAGGCTCATTTTAGCTTTAAACTTGGAAAATTCAATGATCGTTGGGATGGGCCTTTCCTAGTAACAAAAGCGCACAATTTTGGTATAGTGGAGCTCAAAGATGAAAACACTGGAGCTATTATGAAAGTTAATGGGCATCTATCAAAGCACTACCACGAGAACTTCAAACCGCCTTAGCTATCAGATTGTTCCTCTCTTTCACTTATTCTGTTACTGTGATTTTATATTTCTGACAAATTGGATGTGGGAGAGGAACTATCTAGTAGGAAGTAGAGTAACTAGAGTATGAAGTTCATAAATTTAATAAACTCCCCTCATTTTGATCTCTAGTCTTCTTTATGCCAAGTATAATATGAAATAGTTGTTTAGACTGAATGTTTTTATCATGTATGTATATATGGATGTTTTTCCTAATGCTGTTTTCCAAATTTCGTTGCATGTGTGCATGATTATTCGATATTGCTTGCGAATACCACGTGCATTGATTTGTAAATCTTACCTTCAAATCATTGAGGACAATGTTTGAATTGAGTGTGGGGGGAGATTTAGAATTTGGAGTGTTCCCAAGTAATATTTTTGATTTTAACATGCAACTGAAATTCATTAAATGATAATGTTGGGTTATTTTTGTCTTAAAACTTTGGAAATTTTCAAGTGCCTTTTTAAATTTTTTCGAAAAAATATATACATATTAAATTTCAAGAGGAATTGAACTAAAATTTTGCTTTCTGACACTTTTCATCGTGACCAATTATGTTGTTCGCCACGGCGAAAGTCCTTAAATAAGTAGTTCAACCTCTCGGGTGAGTTTCGCCACAGCAAAAATCATAAGCACATAGAACCACCTCTCAGGTGTGGTTCGCCGCGACCAACTTATTGGTTAGTCGCGGTGAAACCTTAGGGCTAAAAAAATCAAATAGGTTATGGATTTTTGAAATAAAAGTTCCTCTCACCTTTAATGCCGTTAACATTCCTGAGCAAAGCTTATGGAAATGTGATTTTCATAGCCAATGTATTGGGAGGTTGATTCATGAGTCTAAGGATCAAAGTATTTGGTTAATCGCGTTTTTTGAGTTATTAGTAATTGATAAGCGCAGATCAGTTGTGAATTTACCTTTTGTGATTTTAGTTCTTGAGACTGTTTAATTGATACATTAGCTTTGTCGTGAGGATAATTGGGTCTAATTTCATTTGATTAGAGTAGGTCTGTCTTGATTCGTAATCTCTCTAGAACTTGTCTTGATTCTTAATCAAAGCTTTATGATCCAATATTTTTTGAAAAGTATAGAGGCCTTCATTTCAAAACCTTTCATTTAGCCCAAACACAAACCCTTCAATATTTCATCCTTTGTTACTCCTTTGAGCCATGCACTCTTGAAAATTAGCATTTGAAAAATCTATCATTATATTTACAAGTATATGTTGATGAGCTATGTATGTGAGCATCTGTTATTCAATAAAAAAAGGAAAAAAAATAAAAAAAGAAGAAGATGAAAAAAAAAGAAAAAAGAAGGGAAAAAAAAGAAAAGAAAGAAAAAAAATAAACATATATTATATATATAAATAAATTTCTCTTAAGTCTTGCAAAAGCAATTATTCTATTTTTCGGTGCTGTGTATTCAAGAATTTCACTTCATTATTTCATTCCATTAATTTTAGAACCCCATCATCCATCTTAACCTTTAAGCCCTCTTGATTCACACTATATTAATCTTGTGGCAGAGAGGTAGAATAATTACAAGCCTATGGTAGAGATTCGAATAAGCAGACCATGACCGAAAATTGTCCTTACTTGGTGAGCTGAGAGAGACACTTCTACCTTTGGAGAAGAAGTCTTTTTTATTCGATCTCTTGAATTAAATTTTCTTAAGGATTAATTTATAATTGTTTTTGCCATTATCATTGCTAATCCCTTGATGAATGTTTTTACCAAGCTCTGTAGTCCTGGACCTATGAGTACATTTCCTAAGTGCATTCATTGTTTTTTAAGTTTTTGAAGAAGCTTTGTTCAGGAGTATAAAGGTTTAAGTGTGGGGGAATTTGATTGAGCTTCAATTGTATTAGTTTTCTACTTGAATTTTCAGAGTCTTAGAGTCAATTTTAGCGCATACATGACCTTTTCGTGCTTAAGTTTAGATTAGGAGTTATTGATTTGGATTAATGTGATTTTGGGCACCTATGCAATGAATAATGATTTGTTGTGCCTAAATTGCATCATGAGCAAATGATACTGGCCATATTTGCTATTTCATTTTAGGAACTCCTTACAAAAGGGCAAGGGAAGCAATTATAGAGAAGTTCACCGCGGCACAATTCAATATTCGCCGCTGCCAAAGTTTAAGAAGTCATGCAAGAACTCTTGGGTGAATATCGTGCACTACCTTAAATTTTACCTCAGAAGGAAAATAACCGAACCCAGCTTGATGGATCTGACCCAGGACGGTTTATTATGCTGAATTAGGGTATTTTCGAAAGGAGGGAGGAAGAAGGGGCTGCAGAAGTGGAAGAGAGAAAAGAGATGAGAGCATATCATTCCAATTTCACCCTACCTACACACTACCACCATTTCCCCCCATTTCTCCAACATCCATCCATCTATCATGCATTCATCATCCATTCGAAGCTCATTCCCATCACCCATGAGGAGCTGAACATCTCCAACATCTTGAAGATGAAGTGAGCTGGAGTTCGAAGTGCCAAAAGGGGAGTATTTGCTTTTAATTTGTATTTATATTATGGATTACTTGGATTCCAAGTTGGACTTTTTAATTTGTGTGTAAATGCTTGGTCTCGATTGAGCCAAACTTGGATTATTGTGTATTGAGTTATTTTGTGTTTAACAAAGTAGAATGGAGTTCATTTTGCTTATTCGATGAAATCTTGTTGGTCTCTTCTATCATCCTAGTTGTGCTTGGTTTTAGAGTCAACAATGTATGGAGTTGATTTTGTCACTTTGCGATTTCCGTACACACACTAAGTGGTCTTAAGGGATCTCATGGGATGGAGTTCATTTCACGTTATTTCGGGCCCACCAAGTCGTGTGGGGATTTAGAAGGAGATCATTGTATAACGCTCTGGACCTATACGAATTGTTGGGGTTTTTGATTTTGAAAACTTAGTACGAAAGCCGATACTTTCCCTCATCTTTTGTGAACTATGATGGAACACTTTGTATTCAAGAGGCACCCATCATCACCCACACACTTCTCTTTCTTAAAGCTCCCCTTACTTTCATCCTCAATCAAAAAAGAAAAATACCAAAAAGAAACAAGTTTATTTTGTAATTGGTTTAGATACATAGGATAATTTGAATCAAACCCTAGTTGCATTTGCATCACAAGCACAAACCCAAGCTAAGAATTATTGGTACGCCTTCTCACTTCTGGAGAGAACTACCCTGGGGTTGTCACTATACATCGCTTGGAAATCAAAATTAATATTCTTGATCCATTTTCAAGGCTAGACAGTGACCTAAGTTTACAATTTGTGGCTTAGTACGGACCAACCTTCTTTCAAGATGCCCTCACCATTAAATACAGGATGAGCAGTTGGTTCAATATTTTTATGATGGGTTGAAGAGCCAAGAAAAAGGAATATTAGCCGCAACTGCTGGAGGTTCATTAATTGATTTAACTGCCGAAGAAGCTTGGGAGCTTATCAAGAAGATGGCATTGAACCATCAACAATATAGTGTAAGGGAAACTAGGATTGCCCATGAAATTGGAAATGCAAGCGCTCATAATACAAGAATGGACACCCTAGAGTCAAAGGTAGATCCTTTGGAAAGTAAAGTCACAGCCCAATTGTCTCATATCACTGTTGAGTTGAAGAACTTAAATGTTAATAGAACACCGCCATCCATGGATTTAGCTACTCCAAGTTGAGAAACTTGTGGGTCAGTTATGCATATTTCAAGTGTGTGCCCAAGCCAATTCGAAGAAGTTTCTGCAATGTATCAAGGGAGACCAAATCACAAATGAGATCTCTATTTCAACACATACAATGAGGGTTGGAAATCCAATCCAAAATTCAGTTGGAGGGGTGAAGAAGCCAATGCCTAGAGATTTTAAAGGAGTGTAGGAGCTGGACCTTCTAACTCCAACATTCAAAATACGCAACAAGCCTTGAGTGTGCCACCAAAGGAGGATAGGAATCAGCTACTTGAAAACATGTTGGTGCTACTCAAGGAAGACAAGGCTTCCACTGCCAATCAATTTAATTCGCTTGCTTCACTTATTCAGAAAGATTCTTCAAAGAATGATGCGAGATACGCTTCTTTGGAGAAGAGGATGGAGCAATGTGAAACCAAGCTGAAAACTTGAATTCCTTCGTCACTCAACTTTCCAACAATTTGAGTGAACAACAAGCAAGGAATGGTGGCTCCATACCCTCGAATACCGTCATCAATCGCAAGGGACTAAATGCAATCAATTTGAGAAGTAGGAGGCAAGTGAGATTTGATGATGAAGAAGAATATGAGAAAAGAGAAGAGGCAAATGAATTTGAAGAGATCCCATAAGCTGCTGAAAAGGAGAATAGGAGTGAGAGCCAAAAGAAGAATTGTTGCTGAAAAGAGAGAGTGCCTCACCCCAACAAAAAGAAGAAGAAAGAAGAGTTTTGGAGCAAGGGACAACGAGCAAGAATAAGGAAAGAAGCAAGCATGGTTCTACCTCGTCAAAAGGTAAGGAGGTAAACATTCATGAACTCCCTTTTCTAAATTCATACTTGATGTATAAAAACCTTGCTGAAAAGAATAGTGAAAAGGAAGTTTATGATTTGTTTAGCAAAATGAAGGCGAACATACCATTGCTTGACTTAGTCAAAAAGGTCCCTAAATATGCTAAATATCTCAAGGACTTGTGCACAAATAAAAGGACATTTAGACCAAATGAAAGAGCCAAGTACACTCCAATGTTTTAGCCTTATTTAAACCACAACTTCTTGTGAAATGTCAAGACCCAGTATTGATTATTATTTTTTATGAGCAAATAAGATCCAAGCACATGTCACATGTGTGGCTAATTATGGACCCTTGGATTTTACTTAATAAGTAAGATTAAATCTCAACCTTCCATTCTATTTTAATGAGACTTTGTAAATGCCATTTTCTCTCCTCATCCACCCCTTTCAAAATCGACATTCCAGCAGCAAAAAGAGGAGAAGAGGCGTCCTCCATAACCATGAAGAAGAAGAAGAAGAGCTTGAGAAATTCAAGGTAAGAGAGCTTACCACCCAAACTTATACTTCAATCTCTTCCTCTCAACTTCCTATACCTTTCTATCGGTTTAGATTTTTGATTTTGGATCTCTTTTAGTGGCTGTAAAGTTAGGGTTCATGAGAGGAAAAATGAGAAAGAGAGGGATTCAGAGGAAATAAATGGTTGCAAAACACTCCTTGCTTGATAAGGAGAAGATTGATATATATATATTGCTTGGGTTTGATGTTTGTATGAATTTTTGGAATCTCAAACCCTAAGAGAAGATGCTACCTAATTTTATATTTGATGAGGAAGAGTTGTTCTTGACCTAAACAATCTATGAGAAGTGTTTTGGAATCAAGAATATGTTGTTATACATGATGAAAGTTTGAAAAATCATGTTCTGGAACTTGTGTGTATGATTTCGGTCTTACCTGGAACTCAGAGAAGGAATGTTGTTTTGATGATTTTGATGCTTCCAATGGGTTTAAAATGATTTTTTGTGTAGGGTAAAGGTAACCACAAGTTTGTGGAAGTATTAGAAAATCATAGAGACAAGTTTGGGGTTTTAACGTTCTTAAAGTTCAAGAGATGATTTAAGGAAGTTTTACCTTGGTTTTTGTCTTGGTAATAGCTTGTAATTGATGGCCATAATGTTAACAATTGTGTAGGTGAATGTTTGATGCAAAAGAGTGATCCCCAAAGCCAACAAGAGAGCATTCAAGTTAAGGGGAAATTAAAGACATAAGGTAGCAAGACCTTCTAACCCTAAGCTTAATTGCTTTGAAAATCTGTATGAATTATGCATGACTTGTATTGAAAATTTGTGATGATTGAAAGTGTGAATAAGTGCTTTTGTATGCTATGGCCATATGCATTTCATTGTTACATGTTGTACTTTTATGAATTCAAACTAATATTGAAAGTTGTCATGCAATTTTATAATGTGTGTTAGAAAGTTTTGCTACAGGGATTTCCAAAAATCTCACCCTCCCCCACTAACCATTTTTAGGTGGAAGCATACTCAAGGGTGAGGAGAAAGTGATTGATTCTTGAAGCAAAGTGAATATGTAATGTTGTGAATTAAGTTATGGACTTTATGTGGTGATGTTTAAAGTGTAATGTGGCATGTAATATGACTTGTTTATGTATCATGGACTTATGATGAATAGTGTATGCTTGAGAATCTAATTACATAGGTTAATATGGTTAAGAAAGGTTTAGAAATCAAAAAGATGATTTATGAATTTAAGTAGGGCTGGAATTTGACCAAGTGCTGGAAGTAAAGTTGGTCATTTCTCCTACTTTGCCCTGTCACAAAACAAAGTAAATGAACCTAAACTGATTTAAAATTTTATAGAAAAATAGTTCACATTGCAAGCTTTAAAACAAGACAAATATCACTGAAATTGGAGTTTTGTACAGAAATTTATGACTGTCCAAAGTTGGTGAAAAATCACAGAAAATCCTGAGAAAATGAAAAATTATCATATGAACAGTGCATTTTCACGAAAGAATCTGTGCCAATTGGACTAGTTACTATTTAAATGAGTATTTTTGTCTCATAAAGGATTGTGAGCTTCAAATAGAAGTTGGAACCACTCGATTTTGATTTTTCTAGAATTAGTTATGAATTTTTAAAGTTGGCCTAAAAAACTATGAATAGTAACTTTCTTAAAAATGAAAGTTTTCATTTTGGTCCTTTTTGACAATGTAAGATGTTTGAGGCCATTAATTGGTTCCAAATCATCATAATGGAAGCTAAGAGGGATAACTAGAGGTGTTACAGGCCCTAACTTTCTACTCCCATCACATACACATCCCCTGAGAAAGGGCGTCAATTGGGTTAAAAATAGGGTGTAAAAGGTACCTTTTGTAGTAGTGCAGAGATAGTTAGTGTATAAAGAGAGAAACAAAATGGACCGCAAGTCGCAAAGTTAGACTTAGCCTGTTGGATGGAATTTTATAGGAACTCCAAGGTTAAGCGTGCTCGTCCTAGAGTAATGTGAGGATGGGTGACCTTCTATCATTTTACAAAAGACTAAGGACATATAGGTCTTTAAGAATAAAAAGTAAGGGTAAAATGGGAATTATGAAAGATTAGTAAAAGTAAGGGCAAAATGGTAAATAAGAGAAAATGGAAGGGCATTTTGGTCATTTAACAAACTCAAAGTCAAAGTCAACAGTTGACCAAAATTCATAGATGCCCAATAGACACAGCACGACTCACTAGTCACAACCATGTTTCACATATTTTCCAGATTCGTACCAGATTTCTATCTATAAAATTTTGAAAGGCAGAAAAAGGAAAAATAATTATTTAAGGTATCAGGAGTTCCCAAAGATCAGAGACCCGAGTATGGAAAAATTAAGTGAATTTTATAAAATTATTACCCAGTATACGATAAAGGCGATTTCTCCTAACCCACTCTAGAAATATAATTTTATTCAAAAATTAATATTTGAAATTCTAGAGGGCATTTTGGGAAAATAAAAAAGCTTAGAGTATCAGTGGAAAATATAGTAATTTTTAAGGCCATAAAAATATTTTGCCCTCCGATTGCACGTTTTCAAGGGTTTTGGACAGGATAAAATAACCCTATTAATTTTTGATGAGATCAAGGGGTATTTTTGGGATAATGATTTCGCCATAATTATGAGGAAAATATGGAGATTAAAATAGGAAGAAAACATCTTTAGAAAAGCAGAGAAAGATTTACCGGAATAAAATTATGTTTACCGTTAAAAAGTGTAATCGGTAAATGTAATCGAATGGAATTCAATTCGGTTAGCCTAACCAAGTTTTAAACCCTTTGTTACAATTAATAATTATCACTTAAGAGTAACCAATAAGAAGGAGCAAATGGAAGAGAGGTTGTTAAATCTTAGCCCTTAAGATTAACTTAATAAGTAAGAATGCATCTTAGCCATCCATTTACTATGTGGAGATTTAATAAACACAAAATACCTCATCTTCCTCCCCATTTGGCCGAGAATTCCCAGTAGAAATTTGAGAGAAAGATGACACCAGCAAGGAAAGAAGAGAAGAAAAATTCCAAGGAAAAGCTAAGTAAGAGACTAAAGCACCTAAACCTATACATAATCTTACTCCTTGTGATCTCCTCTACAACTTCCATAGATTATAATTTTGATTAAGTCTCTTTTTTTAAAAATTTGATAGTTAGGGTTCTTGAGAGCCAAAGTAAGAAAAAGAGGGATTTAGAACTAATGATTGGTTGTAAAAGACTCCTTGTGTTGTAAGGAGTATTTTGGTGTAAAGCTTGTGGTTGTTTAATGATTTTGTAAATTTTGGGATGAAGAACCCTAAGGGGAGGTGCTGCCAAAATTTCTAATGAATGTAGGAGAGTTGAATTGAAGCTATATAATCCATGAGAATGGGTTTGGAAACAACAAAATGATGATACATATCATGGAAACTTGAAAAACAATCATTTTTCTTTCACTTGGCAGTTTTCGTGCAAATATGGAAAGTGGATGAAGGAGTTTTGTTTTAATGATTTTAATGCTTCCAATGGCTTTAAAATGAGGTCTGTGTAAGGTAATAGTGAGCACAAGTTTTGGGAAGCATTAGAAAACATTAAAGACAAGTTTTGATGTCTTGAGGCCTATGTAATTCAAGGGGAAGTTTAAGGGAGTTTTACATTGATCATTGCCTTGGTAATGGCTTGATTTTAATGGCTATAATGTTGTGCATGATGTAGGCAAGAATTTGGTGCAAGGAATTAATTTTCCAAGTGATCAAGAGAGGTTACAAAACCAAGAGGAAATTAAGGAGTAAAAGTAGCAAAGTTTTCTAACTCTATTCAACATTGTTGTGAAATGATCTTGAAAATGTGCATAACTTGGTGATGATTATTACATAGTTGAAATGTGTTTATGAGTGATATTATGCTATGGCCATATGCATTAATATGTGCTTGTTACCCATTTTACATTGTTACACATTTCTACTTGAATTTAAAGAATGTCATGAAATTTTTCTATGTATGTTAGTAAGCTTTGCTATTGGGATTTCTTTGAAATCTCATTTTTTTCCACTACCATTTTTTAGGTGGAAGCTCATACAAGGGTAAGGAGAAAGTAAATGATGTTTGAAGCAAGATTAATATATGCTTGTGATAATGTTTTGATGATGTAAAGTTAATGTTACATTCATTAAGGATGTTATGTAATTATGTAAATTAAACTCCTACATGTATGATAGCCATAGAGTAGTAAATATATGCTTTGTGTATTCCCAAATGCATGATTAATCATGATCAAAAGAGGTTTACATGTTGGTATCCCTAAGTCTGAAGTCATGAGATAATAAGTTTGACTAAAAAGTGATTGCAAAGTTGGTCAAATCATGAAATTGAGCATGACGTCAAACAGGACAAATGAACTCCAAAGGAGTTGAAATGTTTTAGAAAAATATTTCATATTGCAATCTTTAAAATGAGCTAAAGAAAATTGGATTTGGAGTTTTGTACAAAAAGTTATGATGTTCCATATTTTGAAGAAAATCACTAGAAAACATGGGAAAATAAAAAAATTATCAAAGGAACAGTGAATATTTGTGCAATAAACTGTATCAATTGGGCAATTTAATGACCTAATGAGTATTTTACCCCATAGAGGAACTTATAAGCTTCAAATAGAAATTGGAACCACTTGATTTCGATTTTTCTAGAATTAGTTATGAATTTTTAAAGTTGGGGCAAAATTCTGTGAATAGTAACCCGAAAAATGAAAATTTTCAGACTTGAATTCTTTTTATTTTCAAACTATTCAAGGCCCAAAAGTGGTTCCAAATGGATATAAATTGAAGCTGAAGAGACAGTTAAGGTGTATTAAACCCAATAAGAACATTAGCATCATCCATTCAATTACACTCTTAAGTTGTTTTGAACAATGATTTAATAGGTGTTAATTAACTTTGATCAAATTAAAGCAAGTTTTCACTAATTAGAACAGTGAACGTGAGTGATTGCTTGGGGTTTTTATCTAAGACATAAAAAGTTGCAAATTCTCACATTATTTTAAGAGCAATGACAGCCAAGTTTCCATCATCAAAGGCCTAGCTCATCATATTTCAATTTTAATCCAAAACTTTCCTTTATTAATTCAAAATACCGACAGATTTACTTCTTGTATTTTTATTTTATTGCACCGCAGTTTATTGAATGAAACCCCCTTTTACCCAAATCAATATGTTTTTATAACCAATTTAGACTAAGTTTTCCAATAGAAGTTCTCCTTGAGAAGAACGATAGGTTGTGCCCTCTACTACATTATTTGGTGCAATCTTATTTTGAACAAACTAGAAGGTGACATTTTTGTTTGATCATAGACTCCATGGGTGGGGCGCCAACATAAACTGATCTTTGAAAGAAGAAAACCATATCTATGCAACAATTAAATACAAATCAACACGTGCAAATTATAGGTGTAATTTCATGATATTCCCTTAATGCAAAAGATGAATGTAAATATCTGAGCTATGGTAGGAAAGACTGGGAAGGTGAGATAACTAGAAAACCTAGAGGATACATAGTTCTTAGCAAGAGGATTTTGTCGAGCACCCATTAAAGTGGATATTGATAGAGCTTTGATACTAGAGTTGAATGTTTCTAGACCAAATTATCTACTAGCTACTCTAGTTAAAGTTAATATAAAAAAGTAACTAGGTTTTGTTTCATATATATACTGTAAATTAGGACGTGATAATATATCATTTAAGGTTGAACTTAATGATTCGTTAAATAAGCCTACTAAAGTGTTCAACACAAATATATATGCCCAACCATAGAAGAGGAATTTATTAGAGCTAGTTGGAAGAAACATTGGTAGGCAATCTTCTTTGTAATAGAGAGGGCATATAGAGGAGAAATAATATAAGCATGATTGGAAACATATGGGGAGTAGTTCATTTTGGGTATCAAGGTGAAACTTCGGTAAGAGAAAGTGACAAAGGGTGATGTATCATGATGAACGGTGATTGAGTTTTATTTTCTCTATGATTTTGCTTGAATTTCCACAGTATTTAATGCAACTTTGGCCCTTCATGACCCTTCTTGTGTTTAAATTGAGATTTAGAGTTGTTGATCTTGATTAGCTTGATTTTAGGTGCATTTGCAATGAATAATGATATAATTATGCTTAATTTCCATCATGAGCAAGTGATACTTCAAATGTTTGCTAATTTATTTTAGGAACTCTAGCTAATGACAAGTGGAAGCAACTTTAGAATGTTTTGCTGTGGCATAATTCTTAATTTGTCGTGGCCAAGATCAAGCAGGCGAGCAAGAACTCTCTGGAGAGGTTCGCCGTGGTGAATATCACGCATCAGCAACAAATCTGGCTCCAAATGGAAATAATACCCGACCCACCTTTCTTGGATCCGACCCTGGATGGTTGATATATTCTAATTAGGGTAAATTCGAAAGAGAGATGGAAGGAAGCGACCACCATCTCATTGTCTCTCATTTCTCTCATCTTCCACACTCCACAACCCGAATCTTATCCATCTATCATCCCTAATCCATTCATGCATCACCATCCATCCATCCGGAGTCTGAAACTACTTGCTATAAGTTGCTGAGCATCTCTCTTCCTCTTGGAGATGAAGATGCTTGAGCTCACAGTGCTAAAAGGGGAGTATTATTTTTCAATCTGTATTTATGTTATGGATTGCATAGTTTCCGAGTTAGGACTTGTGATTTGTACATAAATACTTGGTCTCGATCGAGCCAAATTTGGATTACTTATGTATTGAATTTGCTTTGTGTGTTGGCAAAAAAAAGAATTTGCTTTGTGTTTGAATTCGTAGAGTGAAGTCTAATTTCTAACTATTCAATGATGTCTTTATTGTTCTCTTCTATCTTCCTAGTTGCGCTTGATTTTAGAGGCGATATTGTGTTGAGTTGAATTTTTCACTTAGCAACTTATGTACACACACTAAGTGTTTTTAAAGGGTTTCATGGAATGAAGTTCATTGCATGGAATTTCTGACCCAACGAGTTATTGGGGTTTACATTACAAAACTTAGTGTGAAAACTAATGCTTTCCCTCATATTTTGTGAACCATGATGGCCTAAATCATTTCCAAGAGGAAAACCATCATCAAACTTCTTTCAAACTTAAACTTTGTTTTATTGTTTTCCCTAAATCCAAAAATATACCAAAAAGAAATTTTACTTTGTAATTAGCTTTAGGTACAAATCATTTTGAATCAAAAACGGTTTTTATGTGGAGAGCGAACTTAATAACAAACTAATTAACTATTGGTAAACGAAGCTCCATAGAGAACGACCATGAGGTTGCACCGTATAGTGCAATCCTTGAAAATCACAAATTTTTTGATCCATTTCCAAGGCTTTACAACGACAAAGTTTTATCATCTGTGCCAACAATGGGGATCAAAGGGTTAAAGGCATTAACTTTTAGAGGTATATGAGTGGGAACAGAAAAGTTTGAAAGTAGTCAAAGGGGGACTTACAATTAGGGGTAGGTGGAAGACGTGGGTTAGATATTGTTGTTAGATATTAGTTTTGATGATGTCAAATAAGAAGCAAAATGTTTTTACAATGCAAAAAGTTTTCACAATACATATTTACCATGCATAATGATTTTACAATGCATATTGGTTAATAAATATTTATGCATCCTGTTAATTGGAGGATGATTTGGTTAAATAATTTTTTTTAAATGTTAAAATGTTTTAAATAGATGTTTTATCATTATCTCAGATTAATTTGGATGCTCAAAACTGATTCTGGAAGTTAACACTCGAGCACAAAGTCAAACACTCGAGTATGATGAGTTTTTGGGGCTTCCTGTTGAGTTTTTGGCCTCAACACTCGAGTATTGAGCCATAATACTCGAGTATTGACATCTAGGGAGTCAACAATCGAGCACTGGATCACAACACTCGAGTATTGACCTCTGGGACTCAATACTCGAGCACTGGATCTCTAGTGCTCGAGCATTGGGGTCCTCTGTTTTCTGACAGCTTGACATATGTCTGGTATTTTGACCATATCTCCTAAAATAAAACTCCGATTGATGTGAAAACAATTTCATATGAAACTAGACTCAAAAATCGTTTCATAGACACCAATAAAAGCATAAAATGATTTCAAATGAAGGAGATATGAATTTCTAAACTTGGTGGTCAAAACTGAATGCTTTATCTCTAACATTGCTTATTTTATCTATCATAACTTTCTTTATATACATTTTTTGAGACTGAATATTGTTTCATATGAAAGTAGACTTGCAGGGCTTTCCATTGATATATTATATGCAAGGTTTGCAGTTGAAATGAGAGAGTTATGGTCGTTACAAGTTGAGCCGCAGCCAGCACTCGAGCATTGAGATTTTATCACTCGAGTATCATGCTTCTGGAACTCAATGCTTTCACAAAACACTCCAAGTGTTGGCTGAAAGTATTGCTAACACTCGAGCATTGTATTTCAGCACTCGAGTGTTGACCATTTTTCTCAACACTTTCAGACAACACTTCCAGCATTGGCTGACAGCATAGCCTAACACTCGATTACTGCATTTCTATCACTCGAGTGTTGAGACTTTTGACAGTGCTATCAAGTAACACTTCAAGTAATAGCTTCCAGCAAGAGCCAACACTCGAGCACATTTTTCCAGCACTCGAGTGTTGAAGTTTTTCACACAACACTTAAAGCCAACACTGCAAGTATTGACTGCCAGCATTGCTAACACTCGAGTACCAGCTTTTCATCACTCGAGTATCGGGCTGAAAATTTTCACTGTTCACCAATACTCTATATCAACACTTCCAGCATACACTTCAAGTGTTACTAACACTCGAGTGTCATTATTTCATCACTCGAGTATTATGATTTGTTAAGATTATTTTTCATCACTTGCACAGTATACTCGAGTATTCCTAGAAAGTGTTATTAACACTCAAGTACTGGTATTTATCACTCGAGTATTGGATTATTTTCATAACACTTTCACACAACACTCGAGTATTACATCAAAGCATTG
>JANTPZ010149402.1:0-12296 GCA_025593235.1 Vachellia pachyceras
TAACTTTATTCCGGTAAATCTTTTTCTACTTTTCTGGAGATATTTTATTTTTCATTTAATCTCCATAATTCCATCTTGGATATAATAAAATTATTATTCCCAAAATACCCTTTAATTATCTCCATTTTTACAGGATTACTTTATCCTGTCCAAAATCCCTGAAACGGAACAATCGGAGAGCAAATTTCTTTTAGGGCCTTGAAAAATACTACATTTTTCACTGATTCTCATGCCCTTTTCCTTTTTCCAAAATGCCCTCTAGATTTTTCAAAATTAATTTTTGAAATAATTATATTTTGAGGATTTTTTGGGTATTTTTCCCAATTTTCGGGAAAACCGTCTTAATATACTGGGTAATAATTTTATTAATTACTACATAATTCACTGGATTTTCCATATTTTTCTCCAAATTTTTGAAGAGCTCCTGATATTTCAAATAATTATTTTTCCTCTTTTACCCTTCAAAATTCCGTAGACGGAGATCGAGTCCGAATCTGGAAAATTCGTGTTACGTCATTACGACCGGTATGTAGAGATCTATCTTTTGGGCATCTGTAAATTTTTCTGATATTTTGGTCAGCTGGTTGACTTTTTGACTTTGACTTTTCTTTTGTCAAATGACCAAAATACCCTTTAACTTTCTCATAATTACCATTTTGCCCTTACTTTCTGTACTTTTTCAAAAATTACTATTTTGCCCTTACTTTTGACACTAAAAGACCTTTATGTCCTTGGTCTTTTATTAAATGACGTATGAGTCCCTTTCCTGAAGGTTTTCCCATCCTCATATTACTCTGGGCAATTTTCCTTAACTCTAGAATTCCTACGGAACTCCGTGTACTAAGCCATGTCTATTCTTACGACTTCCGGCCTATAGTCTTCCTTCCTTCGTTACTATTTACCTCTGATTTCTCTTTTCATTTCCTAGCTATTGGATTAGCATTTCATTCATATAGCATAGAAATTTATGGATATTACACACAGCTGGTTCTTGGGGAAGGAAGTTTCTTTTGATGATTTTGATGCTTCCAATGAGTCCAAAATGAGTTTTATGAAGGGTAAAAGTGGTCAAAGTTGTGGAAGCATTGGAAGACTTTAGAGACAAGTTAGGGTTCTTAATGTTCTTAAAGTTGAAGAGTTGATTCAAGGGAGTTTTACCTTGGTTTTTGTTTTGAAAATGGCTTGTAATTAATAGCCATAATTTTTTAATTATGTAGGCAAGTGTTTGGTGCAAGAGGATAAATTTTAAAGAAACCAAGAGAGCTTACAACTTAAAGGAAGTTAAAGGAGTAAAGGTAGCAAGGCCTTCTAACTTAACTCTATGTTGTGAAATTGTATTGAAATTGTGCATGACTTATTCTATGTGAATGAAAGTGTTAATATGTGCTTGATGTGCTATGGCCATATTCATATAAATGTCTCATGTTGCACATTCATTCCATTATGCATTCACACTTATTATGAAACATGTCATGCATTTTATGAAGCTTGTTAGAAAGTTTTGCTATTGGGATTTCTTTAACATCTCACTCTCCCCCACTAACAATTTTTAGGTGGAAACACACTCAAGGGTAAAGAGAAAGTGATTGATTCTTGAAGCAAAGTGGATATGTAATGTTGTGGTTAAGTTATGGACTTTATGTTGTTATGTTTAAAGTATAATGTGGCATGTATACAACTTGTTGTATATCATGGACTTATGATAATTAGTGTTAGCTTTAAGAATGCCTAATTTCATAGGTTAATATGTTTAAGAAAGGTTTATAAATCAAAATGATGATTTATGAATTTAAGTAGGGCTGAAATTTGACTAAGTGCTGGAAGTAAAGTTGGTCCCCTATTTTGCCCAGTCGCAAAACAGAGTAAATGAACTTCAAATGAGTTGAAATTTTATGCAAAAATAGTTCACATTACAAGCTTTAAAACAAGACAAAGATCACTGAAATTGGATTTTTTTATAGAAAGTTATGACTGTCCAAAGTTAGTGAACAATCACAGAAAATCCTGGGAAAATGAAAAATTACCATATAAAGAGTACTTTTTCACGAATGAATCTGTACCAACTGGACAAGTTTCACTTCAAATGAGTATTTTTCCCTTATAAAGAAATTTGTAAGCTTCAAATATAAGTTGGAACCACTCAGTTTCAATTTTTCTAGAATTAGTTATGAATTTTCAAAGTTGGCCCGAAAAACTGTGAATAGTAACTTTCCTAAAAATGAAAGTTTCCGATTTAGTCCATTTTGACAATGCAAGTTGCTTGAGGCCATTATTTGGTTCAAAATCATTATAATGGAAGCTAAGAGGGATAAATAGGAGGTGTTACAACATGCTATCAACTACACTCAACACTTAATACCCTTATGGGTATTTACAATTTTTCATGAATGCTTATCAAATACTTACCTAATTTCCAAGCCTTCTCTATCTTCTTCTTCTCTTCTTGGATAAAGCTAGCCCTAGGATTTGGGTTATATTGATAGGGTAAGATTCTTGAGAATCTTAGTAGCATAAGCAACTATTACATAATCACATGCATGAATTTAAAAAATGATACATGTTTAACCTTGAAAATAATTATTATGCATACCATACATGTCACATAACATAGCAAAGAGACAAATCTTCATCATACCAACTTTATCATTCACACCATGGCATGTTATCCAAATCATAACAAAGCAAGCAATCATGCAATAAACATAATGAAATGTTATTAAAATAATAATTGCTAAGCTACCTCTTCTCCTTAGCTTTTTCACTGTGATTGGTGATTTTCTTCTTGCTCTTTGGAACTCCTCTTTCAACTCTAAAGTCCTACCTTCATCATGATACATTTAATATTAACCATATACCACAATCAATGCATTAATAACCTTACTCTCGCTCTAATGTGAAATATAGCAAACTAACAATAATGATATTTTAAAGGCCCCATCGACATCCCTTGCAAGAGGAGCAGGTGAGATGGTGATGTGGCAAATAAGCAATGAATGAATAAATAGGCATACGCATCATGTGACGGAAGAGGGTTTTGGACCCTCAAGTTCCAAAGGCCAGCTTTGAGAGGGGTTTACATCAAAATGGCAACTTGGAGGGAAGGGAGTGAAATGAAAGGAGCCTAATCCCCACATAGTGCGTTGGGGGCTAGACGCTCTTCCTACACATCACTAAAATCAAGCCTTTTGGTTGCATTTGCCAACACCACAAGAATAAGCTCCACACTGAGGGATGTTGCTGAACTGCTTACTTGCTTACTTGCTTGTTCAATTTGGCCTCCAATTCATAACCAAGACATTAAACGATATATGTGCATGCCTACATACATGCATATGTACAGTCCCCACCATCCACTGAACCGATTCTGCATCATCATCATCATCATCAACATCATCATCATGTGGTGCGTGATGAAATGGCTTTCAATGCCACAGGCTGGGTCTCATCCATTAACACGCCCCCTTCTTTCACTTTCACTCTCTTCAAATGAGCGTTATTGGTTTTGCGGAAAGGTTGCAATCTGCAGCTGCCATTGAAGCACTCGTAATGTGACTAGCCGTGGATAGGGATTTCAGCAAGTGACGCTCGCCAATGAGCCCATAGCCATGAGTATGATATTATGTGATCTTCTTCGATTTTTAAAAGTATATATCCATGAGATATATTAAAGAATATGTAATATAAAATTTTAACTTTACAAGTATTTTGAGATGTAAATATAAGTTTATGGAGATCATTTAAGGATGTCCAATGACCTAAATACTCCCTCGGTCCTAAATAATTACGGGGGCTTATATTTACGATTAGGGGGAGTATTTAGGTCATTGGCCATCCTTAATTCATTTCCATTATCTTATATTTACATCTCAAAGTGCTCATAAAACTAAATGTTCATAGAACTTGCACTGTAATAATGTTTACGAACAGTGTATCCTTTTATGAGAAGGATAGTATAGTGGTAGTATGATTATCATGTTTCAAAAAAGCATGCCAGCAGGTATGTTAACGTATTCAAAGTGTATGAAAAGAGTCTAAAGCCTTTTGAAAATTTTGTGAGACATTGGTATGAATATGATTTTATACGATGTAAAGAAGTAATTTAAGGACTCAACATGGCAAATGAGTGAGCAAAACCAAGAGCAAATGGAATGAACCTCAAATCTGAAATTTGTAAGGCTAAAATGAGAATTTCATTTTAAAAATTTATGCTGGATGGAGTTAATGCTTTTCAAATCAGCGAATGTTTTTACCATATAGATTCCTTTAATAAGAGAGATTTTTAAAATTAGTCATGATTTTCGAAATCTAAACAAAAATATATAAATATCAAAACGTATAGGAATTCAAAAATAAAAAAGTAAATTTTAATTTTGACGCTTTAATTAATTATATGTCCTAACCCTAGCAATTTTACGCTGATATTTTTTTATTGCCGCTTATTGTTTAAACATATTACCAGTCAACACCAATTTTTTAAACATTAACATTAGTATTTTAACAATAAATGACAGCATTGCTGTATTTTAAAACATTTAGGCTAACATTGCTTTTAAAAAACTCTCGAAGAAACATTGTTTTTATATGAAAACTTCTGGACAAATTTGCACCACAATATTTGATTATATATCTACCATACGTTTTTCTAATTCATTCTTTATATCTTTTTCCTCACTCATTGCCTCTCAATCTCATTATCTTTATAAATAAGGGTATGTTTCCAAAAGAAATTACATTTCTTACCCATTTATTATGTTTAACGAATTTTAAACAACGTGATTTGGAGAGTTTAGTTGTTGTTCATAGAAAGAATAGGAAGGAGTACTAAAAATGCTTCCAACGTTGCGCATGATCTATTATTACAACTAATAATTGAGGATTCTACTACAACCCTTTGTTTTTATCTATCTTTGTTTTTTATGCATAATTATTTGTAGGCATGGCACTTTCAGTCCCTTCATGGAAAGACTTGCCTGCTCTCTGTCTCAAATAACGACGAGACAAAGGCCTCACTTCGTTATTATTGATTGCTTTTTATATATTCTAATTGTTTCTTCTCTTAACAATTCGACCATGATACAACCCACATGGCAAACCAAAACAAATAATTTAATCTAAGAACAAGATATCATCCTCTACATATTTGTTTATTTTGGCTGTATTAGGATCAATCATAAGATTAAAAGTCTAGTCATATATCGTCTTATTTAATTCTTCATGTTCTTCACGTATTACACCGGGCTAGAGAAAAAATGGGTGAAAACCAAAAGTCATTATAGAAGCAGACCACATCTTCATCATATTAACGTACCCATGCAATAAGGGATATCACAGCAACTAACAAGCCCGTAGTTTGGAATTTCGGGATTTGTTTGAAATATTCAATAACTTGATTTTGAATAGTGAGGTTAATCTTTTATTAGTTACTTTGTGCACCTTCCTGTTATTTGGCGGTTCAGTTGCTAAGTCTGCCCAATTCCCCTAGTAATAGAGAACTGTATCTCTTAAGCATGTTGTTAGGATCCGATCGTTGCCTATATGAGAAGAATTTAGGGGGTAATTTCATAATTTTATGATGTGATGTTAGCCAAGTAGGAGAAACATTAAATATGAATTTCTCAAATTTCAATCTAACAATATGAAATTAAAGACTTGGATGTATTCCAATATATGTATGTATGCTCTTAAAAGTTCAATCAATCCAGTATAATTTCTCAATGTTGATGGATGGAAACCATCAGTGTCATTATAGTCATTTCACAGTGTGGACCCTTTGAACCAGAACTCAGTTTCTAATTGCTAAATTGGAAATGACCATAGTGAACTCAGTTTCTAATTGCTAAATTGCCCCCAATGGGTTGGGCTTTTCAATGTTTGAGGGCCACATTTTTTTTGGAACACCGCGGAGTAATCCAGCATTTATTAACAACTAACAGATCTAACTTTGAGGGATATAGAGTGCTGTCGACATAGCCAGGGTTGGTGAAAGGCCACATTTCGAGAGACCTCTTATCTAGCATATATGCATTGGGTAGTTAATTAAAATGTTTGTCTCAAATATATTATTTTGTATATGTAAGAAATAAAATGAAAAAAAATTCAAATCCACTTCCAAACTGGTTCTTATATTTAGAGCCGAGGATAGTATACACTTTTCATAATATAAGATGTTGATATTTTTTTTATTGTATATAGTATTTTAATAAAATAAAAATGACATATGGAGTCACATAGCTACGGTCTCCTCCAATCAATTCATCCACAGTTTTTCTTGTTTAAGAGATTGACCATCATGCATATATGTAATTTTTAAACATTGGAGATTAGTTAATTGGCATCATAGCAATTATTGTGGAAGTGCGGACAATATATATGAAGGATTTCGGGCGTACCTGGAGATGCTGAATTACGAATCTGCAGATACTCACGCGGAATTCAGATCACAATGGTGGATCCAAACACAAGACACAGCAAAAGCACCGAAGGCAAGAGGAGAGGAGAAGAGAGGATTCTCTGAAAGGGAAAAGGGAAGCGAGAAAATTTGTTTTCTCTGTGTGTTATGTCTGCCGCCTTTAGGGAGCCACTTTACCCCTCTTGTAACTTCCCACTAGGGTTTAGGTTTACGCATTTGACCTAGGCCATGGACTTGGGCCTAATCCATCAAGGGTGGCCCATATTCCAACATCTCCCACTCACACTTGGTGGATTACGAGACATGGGCCTCATCCTTCTCTCTTCTTCCTTTCATACTGGGTGCTTTGTCGTGACCGCATGGGCATGACGTCTTTTAGATGTTTGTACTAGAAATCCTTTTTACAGGACCAGCACAAGACAATCTTTCTTCATGTAGCTTGAATCTGGTTATTATGCCTTATATGTCCTAGATTTAACCAAAATACACTTTCACTTTGACGAATCTAATCCCTCCCAAGTCAACATAAAACTTAGATCATCTTTCTCGTATCCATGGTATCCACACTTATGAAATCTCTAAGTTGATATCATAAGGGACATGTCACAGACACCAGCATAGTTGTGTATTTATCAGGTAATCTTCCTTTCGCCCATATATCATTTTGATATACATCAACCGCTTTCCTAACATAGTATCTTGTATCGCATCTATCATGATAGTAAGATGTATGTTAAGGTAGCAGTCATTGAAGTATACCTCCATGATAATGTCAAAGTCAAAGGATATAAGTAGAAATATTAATTTCTTGGGACTCACACAGCAACAAAGCAGGGATCCATTCACTTGCTTCCCTTTTGTGGTTCTACAACACATGTGGTATGAATCACATGCTACGGTGTTTTTCTTATACTATAAGAGCGTACGACAGTTTTGAAACATTCTATTAACACCGTACAGACTTTTAGTCTAGATGTTCTTAACATCTAAACCCAAATTCTTCTATGTCTTATTCTCATATGACGTCAGTATTGAAGAATTTGTTGTCTGGTAACAGGCATCATGGGAGCGGGTTCCCATGATTCGATCCATGCTTTATAGTTATATACATTTGATCCCATCCCGACATGCTACACAGTTGCCGAGGCGACACAATTTGTATTTCTTCTCTACCATATCAGCATTCCTGCTGCCTTACTGGTGAATACAAGTGTCTCATCTTTGCATACTCCTCCTGAGTATCAAAGGCAGTAGCTCGTGTGAGAGAGCCTACCTCATCTACCCGTACGACATACTAGACATTGTATACGTGTACATAGACACATAAATCAATGATGAATAATTGCATACTTCAATTATAAATTCAATACATAGTGCCTGTAACATTACATTTTGCACATACCAATAGCTCTAACATGTTTCTCAAAGACTTCTCTAGCTATTAGTTTAGTCAGGGGATCTGTGACCATACTCTTGGTTGATATGTGTTGCACATTAATCACTTTCTGTGCTACATAATCTCCACGAAATTATACTTAATATCGATATGCTTTATCTTGCTATGATATTTTGGGTCTTTCATGTAGGCTATGGCTGCAGTGTTGTTGCAGTATATCAACACAGGATTTGTACTTTCATTCCAAAATCCAAGGTGTTCGATGAATCTCTTCAGCCATATAGTCTCCTGCACTGCCGCAGTGTAGGCCACAAACTCAGCTTCCATAGAATGCAAGGCTATGCACGTCTGCTTCTTGCTGCTCTAGCTTATGGCGCCATTATTTAGCAAGAAAGTGTGTAACATGAAGTTAACATTCGTTCAACTTCGTCTTTGCCTACTTTAGTGTCGGAGAATCCAAGAAGCTGCAATTTGCTTCCTTGATAAGTTAGTGCATAATTCATTTTGCCCTTTAAGTATCGCAGAATCCTCTTCACAGCTTTCCAATGCTGTTTGTCAGGATTTGACTGGAACCTACTTACTGGTCCAACTGCGAAACAAATATCTGGTCTTGTACACATCATTGAATACATTAGACTTCCAAGGGCACTAGCACAAGGAACTCTTTCCCTTCTCTTCTTAGCTAATTCAGTCTTGGGACACATTTCAAAATTTAGGCTAACTCTAGTAGCTACCGGGGTGTCTAAGGGATTGCAGTCACTCATGTTGAAGCGCTCAAGAATTTTCTTAATGTAATTCTCCTGTGAAAGAGATAAAAATCTCTTTGAATGATCTCTTTGGATTTTAACTCCAAGTATGTACTCTGCTTCTCCTATGTTTTTCATCTCAAAGTTCGACGACAGCCATTCTTTAACGGCTACGATCAAAGTCAGGCTATTTTCGGCCAGCAGTATGCCGTCTACATATAATGACAACATCACAAAGTTATCATCGAACCGCTTGACGAGACGCAGTGGTCTTCTTCAATCATCTTAAAATCATATTAGGTTATCACCTTGTGAAACCTCAAATACCACTGTCTGGATGATTGTTTCATCCATAAATGGACCTTCGGAGCTTACAAACTTTGCTCTCTGAAACTTTCCTTATGAAACCTATTGGTTGTTCCATATAGATTTCTTCATCTAGGTTTCCGTTTAGAAATGCAGTTTTCAATCCATTTGATGAAACTCCAGATCTAAACTATTACTATTGCTAGAATTAGCCTTATTGAATTAAAGCGTACAACAGGCAAGAAGGTGTCGTCGTAATCGATACCTTCCTGTTGTGTGTACCCCTTCGCTACTAGATGTGCCTTGTATTTATCAATTGATCCATCCGCTTTTCTTTTTATCTTGAGAACCCACTTGTTCCCAATGGTCTTCCGACCTTTTGGCAGATCAACGAGTTCCCAGACCTGATTCTTTCTCATTGAATCAATCTCTTCTTCCATTGCCTTACTCCATTTGTAATATCCTCATTTTTCGGTAACTGAGGATGATGGTTAAACGAAGGGCTAAAGAGTGTTTAAGGGTCCGGAGAACAAATAGAGGTATAAGAGATGCCAAATATGCCATTTTGCAAGTAAATAAAGTGTAAGGGTAATATGGTCATTTTGATAAAAGTCAAGGGCATTTTGGTAATTTTGACCAAAATACCGAAAAATGACCTGAGGCACTAGGAGATAGAGAAAAAGTCATTGATAATAAATTGAGACTCAATTAAGGTTAAATGGACAAAAAAGCCTTTTGTGGGACATTTTTACGATAATTAATATTCTGGCTATTTAATGAGTTTTAGCCAAATATTATTATTTAAATTGTTCAAATGCCTCATAAATGTAATGTTAAAGTGACTAAAAATAATATTTGGAGTGCCCTAAGTTATAAAATTTTTTCCATGAGGAAGTTAGAAACATTTTGTCGGAATGGTGATACGAAAGACCGAAAATCGCCGAATTTGGATTTTCGGAAGAAAATTTATTAAGGGCATTTCGGGAATAATTTTTAAGGAAAGAAAAATACCCTAATGAGCTTATGAATTATGGGAATTTTTGAGGTATTGAAATGGCCTTAATGATTAGAAAATTTCCGAAAAGCATTTTCGGTAGCCAAAAATATCAAAGTAAGGGCATTTTTGGAATTTCAATTTTTGGTCAGATTTTTAAAAAGTATTCCAGCCATTCTTCCGCCTCATTTCATGCCAAAACCAGAGAAGAGAAGGAGAGAATGGCGGTGGAGCAAGGAGGAAGAATTCAAGCCAAAATCTCAAGGTAAATTTGGTTTAAGCTTGATTTCTTCTTATAAAACTCATCTAGAACGTCTTCTCTACAATTTAATTGGTTTAGATTTCTTGAAGAATGGTTGAGTGAACTGTGATAAAGATGAAGCTTGGAGGTTCTAGTGAGAGAAAACAAGAATTACAAGTATTAGATGCTCTAGATCAACTCTATGCATGATTTACCACATGTTGCCAGTAAGTTTGGGTTGATTTGAGCTTGTAGTGAATTTTTGGCATGAAACCCTCATTTTGGCTGCAGAACGAAATTGATTATGCATGAATATTCATGTGTTTATGTTATTTGATTATTGGAGAATGGTGTAGGAGTGGAATTATGCATATTTGTGCAATGAAATCTTGCAAAATCCCATTTCCTCTCATATGGGCAGATTTCGTGCAGCTACAGTAATCAAGGGAAAGAGTGTGATTTTGAATGTTTTGATGTTTCCATTGGATTTAGAATGCAAAATTGTGTAGGATAAAAGTGGACCCACAATTTTTAGATGCTTGTAAATGAATCTGGAAGTCTGGGAATATTTGAACTGAAACTGGAATTTTCATTCTGGAACAGTAATTTTCGGGTTGACCTTAACCAGAACAAATGATATGTTCTGCCCATGAAATTTTAGGATCATTTAGTACACATCTCAAACTTTAAAATGAGTCATAGAACACCTTATTTGGATGTGTACACTGAAAGTTATGATTTTTCCAAGTTTAGACTCTGTTGCTGGAAAACTGGAATGTTTTATCTGGAACAGTAACATTCGTGCAAGCTTTAACTAGATCAAATAATCTGTTATGCCCATGAAATTTTGGGATCATTTAACACACATCTAAATCTTTAATATGAGTCCTAGAACACACTTTTTGGACTTGTATAATGAAAGTTATGATTTTCCAAGGTTGAGGTAGAAAATGGGAACTTCCAGTTTTGCCAAACGGACAGTGGGTGTTTTTGTTCCAGTTCTGGACTCATGGGCTTAACTTAATGATTGGTTATTATTTTTCATTGAAATAGGATTGAAAGAGCTTTGATTAGAGACTTGAACCACCCGAATTGGATTTCTATAGAATTAATTATGATTTTTCAAAATTTGATCAAAATCATGACAGCTCTTGATTACCATGCGAATTTGAGAAAGAAAGTGACCAAATGTAATTTGTAGGAACTCCAAGGGTGAAAGTAAGCCTTTAGGGCTAATGTGGCCCATTGGGCATTCACTTTTCATAACCCTAATAATGCCATTACTTATCTAGGGCCATAAAGTGACAAAGAAAAAGCTATGGTTAGGAGAGTAAGGAAGTTCAAGAGGAAGTTTAATAAAGTTTTAAATTGATTCTTGCCTTGAAATGCTTATGTTTAATGGCCATAGTATTGTGAACTATGTAGGCAAGTGTTTGATTCAAGAGGATAAGTTCCAAAGTGCTCAAGAGAGATTACAAAGCTAAGAGGAAAGTAAAGGAGTAAAGGTAGCAAAACCTTCTAACCTTAACCTAAGTTGTTTTGAAAATGTGTATGAAATTATGCATGACTTGTATTGAAAATTTATGATGATTGAAAGTGTGAATATGTGCTTTTGTGTGCTATGGCCATATGCATTTAATAGTTACATGTTGCATATTTCATGAACTCACACTTTTATTGAAAGTTGTCATGCATTTTTACAAAGTGTGTTGGAAAGTTTTGCTATTGGGATTTCCAAAAATCTCACCCTCCCCCAACTAACCATTTTAGGTGGAGGCTCAAGCAAGAGAAAGAGGCAAGTTGAATGATGATTGAAGTTAGCATGATGATATGTTTTAGCTTGCCAAGTTATGTAAAAATGTTGAATTCATGTTAATGTGTTGGTATGTTTAATGTAAAGTTAAACCTGTACATGATAAATAGAGAACATATGTGAATGCATGCATGAATATATTCAAAAGAAGTAGACAAGTTAGGCATGCATCAAGAGAAGTTTGGAAATGATCAAAGAGGTTTTAATAAAATTTTAGAAATGGCAAGTTTTCAAGTAAGGGGTTCCAAGACCCTCAAATATTGCCCTGTTATTTTAGTGACAAGGAAAAATATCAAACGAAGTTCAGATGACTTGAAACTTTCCAGATAAATACTACACATACTAAGCTTTAAAATGAGCCAAAGTTTGCTAAATTTGGATGTGTATATAA
>JANTPZ010149409.1:0-13219 GCA_025593235.1 Vachellia pachyceras
TGACCTAACAAGTCGTGGTGGAGATATAGAAGGAGGTCACTGTGTGCATCTCCGGACCCATTCGAATTGTTAGGGTTTATGATTTTGAAACCTTAGTGTGAAAAGTAATTACTCTACCTAACCCTTTGCGAACTGTGATGGCCCATTTCATTTTCAAGAGGAATCTTCCATAACACTTCCACTTTTATTCCATTGCTGCCTAATTTTTCCTCCCCAATCCAAAAATACCAAAAACAAGTTTTAATTTCCGCATTTAGATTAGTAGATTAGTTCATTTCAAACTAAACCCCCATTTGCATTTTTGCATCGCAAACATAAGCATAAGCTAAGAACTTTTGGCGTGCGACTTGCTTCCGGTGAGAACGACCCTAGGCTGCAACTATACAACCCTTGGAGATTATAAATTTAATTCTTGGCAAATTTTCAAGGTTGACCAATGACACTGTTTTGCGATTTGCGAGACAGGGGACGCCAGATACCGGATAATAATTTTATTAAATACTTTAGGACCCACCTAAACTTTTCTCAGTTCGGGTTTCTGGCGTTTAAGGACTCCTGCTACCTCAAATAATTACTTCTCGGTCTTCCAGACCTCCAAAAATCTTTAATTACATAAATGCCATTGCATTCCTTTCTCTTTCTTACTTTCCACATATTTACGAAAATGCCACTCCCTTTTTTATTTTTGCCATAATTACCAAAATGCCACTACCTTTTCTACTTTTTCTTAATTCTAACTTTACCCTGGGTTGACCTTTGACATTTTGGTCAACTTGACTTTTTGTTTACTTTTGACCAAATTACCAAAATGTCCTTATTATTTGATGACATTTTACGACCTAAGCCTTTTTAATCAAAATGACCATTTTGCCCTTTGGTCATTCTTACTTAAAATCCTTAAGACTAGGGACTTTAGTCAATCATAGTCTTTCTTGTCTAGAGGCATTTTCCTTTCTATATTTCCATATCCATGGGCATTAAATCATCACATAATTTACCGGGTTATCCTCTATTTCCACTCACAGAAATATACAGATATTACATTTCTCTCCCCCTTAAATTAAATTTCATCCTCGAAATTTACACACCTCATGCACTTAATTCTATCATTCATCCTTCACATTCTCTTTAATTTCCCATGTTGGTTTCATCCGGCATTAATCCTTTCTAGATACCCTTGATTACTAGATCCGGATTGCCCCTTTCTAGCCGGGAAATTTGAAGGACATTACATTTATGCCCAGACTTGGGGTAAAGTCAACCGGTAACTTATAAGTCTAATATACTTTATACTGATCGTTTTGATTTAAGCTCTATTCAGCATAATGGAGATCCACATCTCCTGCCATACTAGGCCTTATAAAGCGCTACTCAGACACTGGAACGATACTGTTACCATAAATAAAATCAGCCAATGAGAAATACACTTTCAAGTTCCCTTTTAACTCCAATTTCCATGCCCTCGATATATCTCTGAGTGGCTAGATTATTCTTTAATGGCCACTTTTATTTATGTTGCCAGAAATATACCAATTCCATCAATCGGTCTACGACTATCCAACTGGCACTAGTATTCATCTTTTCTAGCAATTTCACACTAACTTCCATCATAACACCATCCATTACAACACTATCCCGTTTCCATTTTGGAATCGATGAAGGTCACAACATCCCTGGTGGCTTTTGTTACTCTGCCTCACTCGTAGGCAAATGAGACATCTTGCCATATCTTCAGTGGTGTCTCCTTTTCATCCCAGGCCACCTATAATAGCTGTTTCACTTTAGAATATCTCTTCGCCATTCCTTGATGGATAGTGCGCATACTCTTATGAGCCTTATTAAGCACTCATCAAGCAATTACTGCCTTATAGTAGGCTTTGGAGGGATATAATATTTGTCTCCTCATTTTATTGTTTCCTCAGGAATCTCATGATATTCCTATTTTCTTCAAGGCTCGATTGAGTCTCCACAGACTGAACAAACTACTCATCCTTTTGAGCCTTTCAAACTTCCATTTTCATACACTTTACAATCCGAGTGGTGCCAAATCCGTCAAGTCTCACACACAATTTTTTTTTCATCCAACTCCTGTCCAAAATATCGTCAAGCAATCTTTGCTCTTCCATGAGCATCATAATCACCTACCCCGTTTTCCGGCTTAGCGCATCACTGGCGCATCTATTACAACATACAAATCTAATAGTCATAGTCATTAAGCAATTTCCCCCATCGCCTCACAGGTCGATGATTGCTACACTCAAATAGTGCCTCCCCTATCTTTAGAGTAAATAATCGCTGCTAGCTCCAAATAAAGTGTGGGAAAAATTTTCACCATGAGACTTTAATTGACGTGAGGCATATGCAACCTTCTCCCTATTGTCTCAACACACTTCCTAATCCATGCCCACAAGCATTACCGAAGACCACACATGTCTACCTTGGATTTGGGATTATTAACATCTAGGTCTAGGTACATTGATCTCATCATCAATTTTCAATTGATGCGAAACACAGCGACCTTCCCCATCAATGTTAGGGTCTAGGTAGGCCTACCTCCTCGTCAATTTACAGATGTTGGATTTAAATTGATGTGAGATACAACGACCTTCCCAATATCAGGGTATAGGTAGGCCTGCCACCTCATCAATCCCAGAGATCAGATTTTAATTGATGTGAGACATAGCGACCTTTCCCTGCTATTTTAATAGCATCCAGGTTTAGGTAGGCTTGCCTCCCCATCAATTGCCCAATATTGGTCTCATATTTTTCCATCCCACGTAACAATTCAATCATTTCAAATGAGCCTAGTCAGTGACAAAACAATCTGGGAAAATTTATATAAATTATTCACAAATGTCCGGCATACTTCTCTAAAGATTTGGAGCACACCAATATATCACTAATTAAAGACTAAGACAAACCAATCCAGGTACTGCCAGAAACATAATTCACCCAATTCACAATTATAATTTATAAACCATGGGGGCATTATCAATCCTATCCAAACGACATTACTAGAAATCCATAATATCCATATCTAGTCCAAAAAGTCATTTAACAATATCACCTGCTTGACCATAGAGTTGATGGTAGCCTGACTTAAAATCAATCTTAGATAACACCTTGGCTCCACTCAATTGATCTAACAGATCATCAATTCGGGGAAACAAACAATTGTCTTTCACCGTCATCTCAATCCATTCACGGTAGTCCCTACACAACTGAAGACTCTCATCTTACTTTCCATACAGAGAATTGAGATTCCCATGATAACACGCTAGGCCAAGTAAACCCCATCTCTAGCAGCTCCTTAATTTGCCACTTTAGCTCCACCATCACACTGGGAGCCATTCTATATGGAGTCTTCAGAATCCAGCTAGTCCCGAGTATTAACTCGATAACAATTTCTACCTCTCTCTGGAGGTAATCCATCGATTTCCTCAGCCAACCCATTCGGGGACTCACTGACTACCGGAATATCTTAAAGGGATTCCTTCATTTCAGTCTCTACTGAAAAAGAAAATTATGTAGCCCTAACATCCCTTCCGGAGGTATCTCTCTACTTCAGCCTCGGAATAAAATCTAATCTGACCTCAGTGCTTGGGACCATTTTCTTAGAGGGTAACATCAAGGTTTGACTTTCACAATTCCATAACATTTCATTGGCCACTATCAATCCAACCCAACAATCATATCAATATCAAGATATGGTAAGCAAATTAAATCAAAACGGTGTAGCAAAATCATACCAAATTAGATCACTCGAGCAGGCACATCGGGTAACAACATAAATGCTAATAGGGGTAAACATAACCATATTATGTGTCGGAGTGTCTTTAGTCAAGTCCAAGCATTTAGTCCAACTATATGCAACCAAATAATAGCATATGCCCTTATCATAAATTGCATATACAAGGTAATTATTTATCTCAGTTGTACCTTGGGTCATATCGGGCATCTTATCCACTTCCTGTGTAATGGCAAAGACTCTACCAACACTTTGCAACTTCGACCCCTCAATTGTCTGGGTACATTCACAGAAGAAATGACCAGGTTTCCCGCATTTAAAACAAACTTTTTGGCCTGCTGGCCAAGGTCCAATACCATGAATACGGTCACACCTACTACATGCCTGACCAAATGGGTTTCATTGGCCAATTCCTTTGTTTCCTTGATTCTTAAATCCCCTCTTAAGCATCAACTTGCTCCCTTTCTTTACTCCCGATGTACTTGCTGCTCCCATAGCTTTAGTCAAATCATAATGATTTTGGCTACCCTCAGTTACTCTACAAACCTTAACTGCAGTATTGAAGGTTGTCATCCTCCTTCTCAGGCCACGTCTCTTTTACTATGAGCTTGTTTGGATGTGAGGTTGAAAATAACTTTTACAGATTCCTAGGTAAAATCTAGGTTTTGGAGAATAGATTTTGGAAAATAGCTTTTACAGATTCCGAGGCAAAACCTAGGTTTTGAAAAGTGATTTATGTTTGGGAAGTTATTAGCTTTTACGGATTCTGAGGCAAAAAAGTGGGTAGGAAAGAGAAAAGTAGGAAAGAGAAAGAAAGAAAAAGTAGGAAAGAGGAAAAAGGAAAAAGTAAGAAAGAGAAAACCTAGGTTTCAAACTGAGGTTTTGTAACCAAAATAGCTTTTGGGGAAAAAAATTTTGCTTGGACAAAACCTCGGTTTTGAGGTAAAACCTAGGTTTTGAAACCAAACCTAGGTTCTATAATTGGTTGCCAAACAGGCCCTATATTGCTTGGGCTTCCAGACATCAATTTATTCATTAGCCCCTTCATTATCTTTTCTATGCCAACCTGCTACATCAAAGGATTAAGCCATCTTTTCCCTTCTTTATTTTTTAGGGTACTCCGTATGTCATATATTTATCATGTGGAAATGTACGGGAAGAGAAACACCCCATAGTCCAACCACTTGTGTAGCTGTCCCATATTGTACGGGAAGAGAAACACCCTATGGTTCACCACTTGTGTAACTGTCCTAAACTACTGGGAAGAGAAGCACCTCATGTGCAACTGTCCTATATCCTTCTTGTCTATCAGGAAAATAACATGCCCAACCATGGCAATAACATTCTGGCATAGGAAATCACCACCCCTAAACCCAGAGGGACGCTTGCCAGCTAAATTTTCTTTGGCATACTTTTGTTGGGTACATCCTCTTCTTATCATCCAATAACGCATCTTGTTCCAATCAGGAACTTCTCATAACCTCTTAATCACTTAGCAGTGTGCAGGAATAGAACTTCATTTCACTTTTCAATTTGGCCCGAGTGTTACACCTTTTCTGATGCCTGAAGATATATTACAATATCATTAGTGCGATCTCAACATTCAAGGCATCCTCAAGTCCTGAAGAATTTATCTTTATTATTTCTAGGTGTAACATATGTCATCTTCCTTAATTTTTCATCATCTATATCATTATGATGGCTACCTGACTTTCCCTTTGGTAGCTCTTAAGATTCCTTGACCAATCCACCCATGGTCATTTCCGCTTTATAATTTATTCACATAGGAATCATTTATCACATAGAGATTCAAGCCTATATACTAGCAGATAATTCATCACGAAGTATCCTCAAACTCCGCTGCTAGTACTATATCTTTTCCAACTCTTACTAGTTATTAGGATTGGTCTATCCAAGTTGGGACATTTGTTGTGGCTACTGCTGCGCAACAAAGTCTGCAGCTATTACTATGCCTCTTATAGTCTATCCACTGTACTCATGGCAATCATGAGGCTTTAAACAATTTTAGTACCCTTAGTACTTTTTGCACTTTCACCGGGCCATAACCTTATCAACAACTACTCAACTCAATCTCATTCTCAAGATCTCAATACGGGAATGGTTGCCATCAAATCCCATGACCGTTCTTTATCATCAATTGCACTTAGTGCTAATTGATCCAGTTCATAAGCCTATTTGGCCCTCTAGATCCATGCTAGGTGAAAACCTTGCCCTTGCAAAGTTGTATGTTCTCGTTTAAATCTTGAGATGCTACCATCATATTATGATCCAAATGAAGTATATTCGGGGTTATCTTCCCCTTTCTGAATCCTCTTCTACTACTGGTATGATTGGCCTCTCTGGCTCAATCATAAAAGTGATTCCAGTAGTTATCTCATTCATGTAGCATACTTTGATCTCTTCTTTACTAGGAGCTCTTCCTCCAATACCGGCATCTCTTCCAGTTTATTGGTTCTGGGTCATACTCATGTGGATCGTATTGGTTTACCGAGTAAACTGAGTACAACTTACCTTTGATGCCTTATTGATAGGTTTGTACGACTTCCGTGCTTTGGTCATTCATGCTTGACTACTCTACTTTATTTATCCCAAGATATGGATATATATATCAACATTTAATCAAGCATAACTCATAAGGAAATAAGCACAAGTTACAAAGCAAAAACGCTTAACACATTTCCAATCCAATAAGCACTTAGCATTATGCATGAACAAAGCATAATGCACACGACATTAATTATGCATAAGGCATCATCAAAACATAACAAGCCCAAAACCTTTGCTCTGATACCACTAAATGTAACACCTCCTATTTTCCCCCTATATACTTGTATTAGATCACTTTTGAACCACTCTTGGGCCTTAAATAAAAATATTTGACCAAAATTGTGAACTTAAATCTTGAAAAACGAAAAATAAGATGCTGGTACTGTTCACGGTCATTTTTTCATATTTCTGGCCCAACTTTGAAAAATCATATTTAATTCTAGAAAACTCTAAATTTAGTGGTTACAATTTCTTAATTTAGCTTATTAAGTGATATATAGGGGAAAAAATACTCATTGGCCCAAAAACTTGCCCATTTGAATCAGTTTATTCCGAAAACATTGTAGTTCAAATGGTTACTTCCAGTTTTTCCCAGATTTTTCCCTAACTTTGAAAACTCATATCTCATAAAATACACATCAAAATTTCGCAAACTTTATATCATTTTAAAGCCTAGGATGTGTAGTTTCGGAATGGAAAGTTTCAGCCCAATTGGAGCTCGTTTGATATTTTTATTTTCCACGTGAAACAGGTCCGTTTTTCAAGGCCTTTGGAACCCTTTAACCTTGAAAACCAATTTTTCTTAAAATTTACCAAAACCTCTTTTTGGTTCATTAACCCACCTCTATCATGCATGATTATCTCTTTATGATTCCTTAGCACTTTTAACCCATTTTAATGCATGCATCATCACATATTTACATGCTACTTCATGTTGAGGTTTAAGGGTTACAATCACAACAACTTCATGGAGAGTTTAGCAACTCATACATTTACACAAAAATCATGCAAGCAAGAGCATCATCTTCATTCATCAATAACCTTTTCCTTACACTTGCTTGAGCTTCCACCTACATGGTAAGTTGGTGGGGAATGAGATTTGGGAATCCCAATAGCAAAACAAACTAATCAAAAACATTGTGAATGTGCATATCATAACTTTAAAGCAAATGTATGATCATACAATATGTGACATATCAAACTACAATTTATAATGCATATGGCCATAGCACAAAAGTCACATTTCATACACAAATTATCCACTTCAAACATCATAAAATTTTAAGCACCATTCACAACCAATTTTCATAAACATAAGTAGAGATTAGTAGTCTCGCTACCTTTTCGCTTAGCTTCCCTTTTTTACTTGAACTTTAAAGTTCTATTGCTTCACTTCCAATGTGCTCTTGAAGGTCTCAAGTTCCTAAGGATCATGTCATAATATGAACATGAATACACAACCATCAAGATGTAAGAAAACTTGCAAACGCAATAAACTCCCTTTTAACTTTTTAGGAACCCTATAAGTTCAAGACTTGGTTCTTATGGTCCTTTAAGCTTCTAAAATCCATTTCTTGTCTTTATACTACACAAAACATCATTTTTGAGCCATTTTAATCATTAGAATAATCAAAATACCACTCCCTCTATTTCTTTTAAATTTTCAAAAAAAAAACAGAACCTAAGAGGGAAATTTGGGTTTTCAACTTTTGCTCATGAATGCTTGTGTATTCTTGCTTCCAAACCCCTTATCAAGCATTATTTAACTAAAACACATTTTCCCTTTCAAGACCTCAAATGGACAGCACCTTCCCCAACTCTTAGGGTTTCCAAAATTCCAACAACAACACCCAATAACATTCAAAACAACAACAACTTTCATTAAACTACTCTTGACAACTTAAAGAGAAACTTGCAACCTTTAATACCTCCTAAAACCTTTCATTTTCCATTTTCACCTTTTGAAACCCTAGCCTCTCATCTTCAAAAAGAGAGACTCATTCAAGGAATCAAACCATTAAAGAGGTGAAAGAGGTTGAAGACTCAAGAAAGATGTTGGTTGGGTGCTTGGAACTTTACCTTGTTGGTGTGAGCTTGCTCTTCTTCCTCTTGAGAGCAAAAATGGTGTCTTCTTTAGCTTGGGAGGGAGATAACATTTCAGACCATGAGAGAGGGAGAGAGTGATGAAAATGTGAGAGGAATTTGAGAGGAAATGGTCACTTAAAAGCCCTCTTGAAAAATGAATGGATGAGATGTTTTCTTTGTCACCAAGTTTCATCCTTTAATGGCTAGGATTGTGCCATTTGTCAAGCTCATGTGGTGAGTGAAAAATTTGTCATCATTACTCTCGAGCTTGAGCTTCAAGACTCTAGCTAGCTCTCTGGTTACTTGATCCGGTGGAACGCATTTCTGTAAAGTACCCTTTATCTGGGTAACTACCTTTTTACTTTTCCAGGGACTTTCTTTCTCATGTGGCTCCATTCCTTAGGTCTCCTTACCTAGGTGGCGTTATGTCCTAGCCTAAAGCATTCCTGGTCGTAACTCGTCAGGATTCCTCGATTTGCGTGAAACACCGTAAAATGTGCTCCGGCGGCCAAATTGACTTTAGGGCATGGAAAATTTCTATATTTTTCCCTGATACTCCAGCCCTTTTCCGTTCCTCAAAATTCTTCCCATATGTTCCGTAATTAATTTTCTAATAAAATCCTTTTTAGGGGCTTACGGTCACTGTTATTTTCCGTACTTCAAAACTGCTCGCACCGGATACCGAGTAATAATTTTATTAAATACTTTAGGACCTAACTAAACTTTTCTCAGTTCGGGTCTCCGGCGTTTGAGGAATCCTGCTACCTCAAATAATTACTTCTCGGTCTTTCAGACCTCCAAAAATCCTTAATGACAGAAATGCCATTGCATTCCTTTCTCTTTCTTACTTTCCACATATTTAAGAAAATGCCACTCCCTTTTCTATTTTTGCCATAATTACCAAAATGCCACTACCTTTTCTACTTTTTCTTAATTCTAACTTTACCCTTGGTTGACCTTTGACATTTTGGTCAACTTGACTTTTTGTTGACTTTTGACCAAATTACCAAAATGTCCTTATTATTTGATGACATTTTACGCCCTAAGCCTTTTTAATCAAAATGACTATTTTACCCTTGTCATTTGGACCAAATGACCATTTTTCCATTTGGTCATTCTTACTTAAAATCCTTAAGACTAGGGACTTTAGTCAATCATGGTCTTTCTTGTCTAGAGGCATTTTCCTTTCTATATTTCCATATCCATGGCATTAAATCATCACATAATTTACCAGCTTATCCTCTATTTCCAATCGCAGAAATATACGGATATTACAACTTAGGGAGAGAAAAATCTTACCAAAAGAGAGAGAAGCAGGGATGGGAATTGTGAGAAGAGAAAGAAGGAAATTGGCTTATTAAAGACTCCTTTTTTGCAATTTACGGTTGATATTAAAACTTGAGGACCAAGTTGAACTTTACTTGGTTGTGGTTGTACCACTTGTCCTCTCTTTATTTGCTTAGGAAAAAGTGTTTTCTGACTTCCTTTAAAAGCTTGGTTGGGCTGACTGGCTCCCTGGCTCTCCAGTTACTTGATTCGGGTACACGCATTTCTGTAAAGTAACCTTTATTCGGGTAACTTCCATTTTTACTTTTCCAGAGACTTTCTCTCTCATGTGGCGCCATTCCCTAGGCCACCTTGCCTAGGTGATGTCATTTCCTTCTCAAAGCACCCTTGGCTTTCCTCATAATTCGTCAGGATTCCTCGATTCCCGCGAAACACTGTAAATCGTGCTTCCGGCGGCCAATTTAACTTAAGGGCACAAAAATTTTCTATAATTTTCCCTGATACTCCAGCCCTTTCCTGTTCCTCAAAATTCTTTCCAGATTTTCCGTAATTAATTTTCTAAGAAAATCCTTTTTCTAGGTTTTTAGGTAATATTGTTCTCCGTACTAATAAACTACCTATACCGAATACTGGCAATAACTTTATTAAATAATTTAGGACTCAACGAAACTTTTCTCAGTTCTGGTCTCCAGCGTTTGAGGATTCCTGCTACCACAAATAATTATTTCTCGATCTTCCAGTCCTCCAAAAATCCTGAATTTCTGAAATGCCACTTCATTTCTTTCTCTTTCTTACTTTCTCTATAATTACAGAAATGTCACTACCTTTCTTACTTCTCTTATAATTACCAAAATGTCATCACGTTTTCTACTCTTTCTTAATTCCAAACTTACCCTTGGTTGACTTTGACATTTTTTGTCAACTTTGACTTTTTAGTTGACTTTTGATCAAAATTACCAAAATGTCCTTATTATTTGATGACATGTTGTACCCCGAGCCTTTTTAATCAGAATTTCCATTTTATCCTTGTCATTTGTGCCAAATGACCATTTTTCCCTTTGGTCAATTTTACTTAGAATTTTCAAGACTAGGGACTTAGTCGATTTTGACCTTTCTTGTTTATAGACATTTTCCTTTCTATTTTTCTTATCTATGGGCCTCGAATCATTTCATAATTCATCGGTTTGGCCTTTTGATCCAACCCAGTTGGTAAACTTGATAAAACTTTGTCGTTGTTAGTTAGGAGATAAGACAAGGCTCAGAAATAAAAGTACAAAAAGAAGAAATATTGGTGGACCAAAAAGACCCTCGTCAATTTAGTCCTAAGGATTTGAGATTACTAAGGGTGTAAGCCAGGGACATAAATGTCATTAAATATAAAGACCAAGGGCAATATGGTCATTGGATAAAAGAGGCCAAACTAGTAGTCAAAAGTCAAGTTAAAACCAACGGATAGAAAGTACGGAAAAAGTTGATTACTGTTGGGCCGGAAGTCGCATAATCAAAATTGGCCTGGTGGATGGAAGTCGGTAGGAATAGTAAAGTTAAGCGTGCTCGTCCCAGGAGCAATTCTAGGATAGGCGACCTCCTGGAAAGTTGCATAGGGATTAGAAACCAAAAGATCAAGGGCCAAAAGGTTAAGCGAAAAATGGGAATTTATGAAAAGTTAGAATATGAAAGGGCATTTTGGCCATTAAGAGAAAGTGTAAGGGCATTTTGGTCATTTGACAAAGTCAAAGTCAAAGTCAAAAAGTCAAACAGTTGACAAAAAACCAGAAAAATTCACAGATGCCCAAAAGATAGAGTAGAACTCACTGATTATCAGAAATTCAACCGATTGTTGAAATTCGGTCTGGATCAGGAATTATGGAATCTTAAAGACTAAAGGTTGAAAATATTTATTTAAAGTATCAGGAGTTCCTTAAGACCAAAAAGCAGAGTCTATAAAAATTCAGTGGAATTTATAGTATTTTACAAAATTATTGCCCAAGGTACGATTAAGGCGATTTTCCCGAAAATGAGGAAAAAGGCCCGAAAATCCCCGAAAATATAATTTATTAATTTGAAACAATTTAGAAGGTATTTTGGGGAAAGAAAAAGGGCCAGAGTATCAATGAAAAATGTAGAAAATTTCAAGACCCTAAAAATGATTTATCCTAAGATTACGTGTTTTCGGGAGTTTTAGACAGGATAAAGTAATCCTGTTAATTTTGATAGGATCAAGGGACATTTGGAGGATAATAATTTTATTATATTCAAGAGGGAATTATGGAGATTAAATGAGGGAGAAAACATCTCCAGAAAAGTGGAAAAAGATTTACCGGAATAAAGTTATGTTTACCGGTAGAAAGTGTAATCGGTAGAAGTAACCGAATGAAATTTGGTTTGGTTAGTGTAACCAAACCCCAAACAGATTTTTCCCTCTCCATGTGCAGCAATGATGACCACTTTTAAGGAGCCAATGAGAAGCAAGAAAGTGTCACACATGTGGGAGAATTTTAACCCTTAGATTAAACTTAATAACTAAGGTTTAATCTTAACCATCCATCTCATTATAAGAATCTCTATAAATTGTCTTCCTCTCCATTTCTCCACCATTTTGGCCAACCTTCCAGCAGCAAAAAGAGAGGAGAAGAGGCGTCCTATATAGCCATGAAGAAGAAGAAGAAGAGCTTGAGGAAAATCAAAGGTAAGAGGTTAAAGTACTTGAAACTATACATCAATCTCTTCCTCTCAACTCCCTCTACCTTTCTATCGGTTTAGATTTTTGGTTTTGGCTCTCCTTTGGTGGCTGGAAAGTTAGGGTTCATGAGAGGAAAAATGAGAAAGAGAGGGATTTAGAAGAAATAAATGGTTGCAAAACACTCCTTGCATGTTAAGGAGAAGATTAATGTATATATTGCTTGGGTTTGATGTTTGTATGAATTTTTGGAATCTCAAACCCTAAGGGGAGATGCTGTCCAATTTTATATTTGATGAGGAAGAGTTGTTTTTGAGCTAAATAATCCATGAGAAGTGTTTTGGGATCAAGAATATGTTGTTACATATGATGAAAGTTTGAAAAATCATTTTCTCCTTCCATGGACAGATTTTCGTCCAGATCTGTATGGGATAGGAGGAGTGTGATTTTGTGATGCTTCCATTGAGTTTAGAAGGCAAAATTGTGTAGGGTATAAGTGAGAAAAAGTTTTGGGAAGCATTTAAAGTCATAAGAGCAATTTTCAAAGTCTTAAAGGGTGTTTAAAGGAGCATTAAGGGTCATATTGCGTTTTTCCAAGATTTATTGTTTTGTGATGGCTGGAAATTTATGATTATGCTCTTGAATGATGTTTAGGAGATTGAGAAGCCAAAGAACCTATTGGGAAAGACCATCAAGAGAGGTTTAAATCCTAAGGAAAAAGCTAAAGAGACAAGGTAGCAAGACCTTCTAACCCTAAGCTTAATTGCTTTGAAAATGTGTATGAATTATGCATGACTTGTATTGAAAATTTGTGATGATTGAAAGTGTGAATATGTGCTTTTGTATGCTAT
>JANTPZ010149411.1:0-18471 GCA_025593235.1 Vachellia pachyceras
ACAATGTATGTTTTTAGATTTGTAGAGGATTCACAAAATTACATACAAATTGCTCATTAACAAAATCCTAAATCGGTAACAAGATTTAAATTTATAACCTTATAATTAATGAATAAATTCTTTATCAATTGAATCAAATTTTCTTTATTAACAACACAATTCCACGTTGGAAATATTGATGTTGTTTCTCTCTGTGTGTTCATGTTATTTGTCTTTTAAGGGAAGTCAATCTCAAATAATGTTAAATATGATTAGTTTTGATGATGTCAAATATAATAGAGCAAAGATTTTCATAATCCATAATTGATTTGATAAATATTTTTATAATACATATTGACTTACTCTATATTTGTGCATTTTTTCTTAACTGGAGGAGAATGTTGATATATTATTTTGATGATAACAAAAACTTATTTTAGTGATAATAAAAACCCCAAAATATTGCATGATCTGCAATCTGGGTCAAAAATCAGAAAATGCGTTGAAAGTGTCAGACATGTTTTGAAACTCGAGTCTTAGATTTTAAGAACTCAAGTTCTGTAACTTGGGTTCAAAGCTGGATGTTGAAACTGGAAGTTTGAGAAAGAAGTTTTGTTTTCAGTTCAAAAACTTTCAGTCAAAACTTGAAGTTTCAGAATTGGAAGTTCCACAAAACTTGAAGTCAAAACTTGAAGTTCCAAAAAGAAGTTATGCAAAACTCGAGTTCTGTTTTCTTAAAACTCGAGTTCTACAACATAAAAGCATAAAACTCGCTAGGGGTGAGCAAAAAAACCCAACCCGCCTGCGCCGCCCGTAACCCGGAAGTCCCGTTTAAACCTGTCCATTTGAACTCGTCACGGGCGGGTTCCCCTTAAACGGGGCAGGGTACGGGTTCACCAATGGTGTGACCGTACCGATCCATTATGCCCCGTTTAACATTTATTATTATTTTTTCAATTCTTACTTGAGTGAGTACACATCTCAGCCACTATTTTTTCCCTTTTATATATGGTACAGAGTCCACGTGATATGCTCATGCCTAGAAGCTAGCAAAAAAAAAAAAAGTGGCAGAAGCATTGATTGAGAATATGAAAAAAAAATGGCAATGACATGACCCAGCAAGCAACCCTATTATTCTCTCCTCTTTAGGCGGCAGTGACATGAACACAGTGACAGAAGCATTAATTCCATTGCAACATTGCCTCCACTTCCAACCGATCTTCATCTCTCCTCTCCAAGCGGCAGGCTCATTGTCCTCACCCCTACTGAGTCCCAATATCTCCAGCTCTTCTCTCCAACTCCAAGCGCATCCCCTGCGTTGGCCATCACCATGCTTCTTGTTCATCATTTTTTGGATCTTCCACCCAAGCTTCTCGGCATATTCCATCTGTTAGAATAGGATTTGACCAAGAGGGGGTGAATTGGTCTAATAAAAATTTTAAACCAATTTTAAAACTTCATAGAAATGGAGAGAAAAGACACTGAAGGAAAGAAAATATGAACACGAAGATCTTATCCTGGTTTGGTCTCCTTGACCTACGTCCAGTCCTCAGGGCACTCCCGAGATTTCCAAATTCACTATCAGCAATAGATAAGGCTTCACAAGCCTTTACAGTCTGGGAATCACTCCCCCTTTCTCTTTTCAATAAAACAGAGTATGGCACTCTCTGTTTCCTATCTCACGTTTACCCAACCTTACTCAAGGCCCTTTCCTTGAGAATCTCACAAATTTATAGAGTGTTTCTGCCTTAAATATCTCTCTCAAAGAGTAGATGGCTAATAATGAAGCTCAGTAAGTATATGAAGATTTTACAGAGAAAGCGTAGTAAATGCAGACTCTAATAGCTTGGTGTAGTTCTCTTCTTTCTCTGTAATGAATGCTGGTCCATTTATAGTTGAATCTTGATGATTTGTCCGTTAGACTGCATTCAATAGCCATTACTCTCTTCAACGATCAATTGCTTCTGTATTAATGGCATTTAATGCTTTTGATTCAGTCGAGGTTGAAGTTTGCAGAAGAACGTTAAGAGCTCCGAGTCTCGGACCATGCCTGTGCCTTCTTTCCTATTTAATGTTTCAATCTGCTGCATTTAAGAGAGCAGTTAAGGAAAGTAGGTGTAAAGCGTAGGTATGGTGTGTGTCAGACTCAAGCCTGTCAGAGAGAGAGAAATAATGATGCTCGAGTGAAAAGTCTTTATGCTCGAGTGTTTGCTTCAAAATGTTTCAACGAAAAGTTCAATGCTGTGACGTAATGCTCGAGTGTTGTGTGGAAGTGTTCTGAAAAGAGTTAAATACTCGAGTGAAGATTTTCAATGCTGGAGTGTTGATTAACACTTTCTAGGAATACTCGAGTATTCTGTGCAAGTGATGAAAAACGACTTTGACCAATCACAATACTCGAGTGATGAGAAAGTGACACTCGAGTGTTAGCAGTGCTGGAAGTTAATACTGGAAGTGTTGAGATGAAGTGTTGATGAACAGTGAAACTTTTTAGCTCGACACTCGAGTGATGAAAAGCTGGTGTTCGAGTGTTGATAATGCTGGCAGACAATACTTGCAGTGTTGGCTTCCAGTGCTGAGTGAAAAGTCACAACACTCGAGTGCTGGAAAACTGTGCTCGAGTGTTGTCTTTGCTGGAGGCTTTCACTTGGAGTGTTACTTGACAGCACTGTAAAAAGTGTCAACACTCGAGTGTTGCAAAAGTAGCACTCGAGTGTTGGCTATGCTGTCAGCCAATGCTGGAAGTGTTACCTGACAGTGTTGAGAAAAATGGTCAACACTCGAGTGCTGAATTTCATCACTCGAGTATTGGCAATACTTTCAGCCAATACTTGCAGTGTTGACTCAAAGTGCTTTCTAAAACATCAATGCTCGAGTACTGGAAACTTAGTACTCGAGCATTGGCTCTGCTGTCAGCCAATACTTGCAGCATACACTCAGAGTATAGTCTATAAACTTATTTTCAAAGCTCAGTGCTCAAGTGTCATTTTCCAACACTCGAGAATTGACAATACTTCATGTCAATACTTGAAGTGTTGACTGAAAGTGCTCAAATTTCCTAAGTTCAAAACATGCAGCACTCGAGTATTGAATTCCACTGCTCGAGTGCTGTCAACACTTTGTCAAAACACTCGAGTAATTTCAAGAAGCACTGATCCAATACTTAGAATTTGTGATTCAAAAACTCATTTTATAATCTTTCAACACAATTTTTGTTATCATCAAAACAAGGTATCAACACTCTCGTCAAACCCCACCGCTCTTAAGGTATCCTGGATAAAACTCCACTCAAGTCTATCATACGCTTTTTCCAAGTCTACTTTCACAGCAAGCCATTCCGTACACCCCTTCTTATTTCTCATAGAATGAATAACCTCCTGAGCAATTATAACATTATCACTACTTTGTCTCTTAGCGATGAAACTGCATTGATGTCTACCACAACCTTCTCCATAATATTTTTCAAGCGACTGCTAATAATCTTCATCATGATCTTATAGCATACGTTACACAGGGAGATTGGACAGAAGTCCTTCATTGATTCCGTATGATCCGTTTTGGGAATGAGGACTAGGTGAGTATTGTTTATTTCCTTTATTCGCCCTAGATCCTCAAAAATGCCCTTCACTAATTGGCATACTAATTCTCCTATGATCTTCAAAACTCTTGATATACAAAGGCTTGAATCCCATCAAGTCCAGGAGATTTGAAAGCGCTCAAATTGAAGGCCGCTGCTTTAATTTCCCCATTTATTACTTCAGCTGAAAGTAATCTTTTGTTTATGTCAATCAGATGGGGAAAACTTAATCTTGTATTTAAGGCTCTATGCGATGGTTCTTCTGTTCTGAATAGGTTCTGATAATAGCCAACTGCTATCTCCCTTAAAACATGTTAATTAAAAATCCACTCATTCTGTTGATTCTTTAGCCCCTCAATTCTATTTCGGCGATGCCTCAACATTGTGGTAGCATGGAAAAAACTACTATTCTTATCCCCCCATTTGAGCCAATTACATCAAGATTTCTGGTACCAAAGGAGTTCTTCTTTAGTAAGGGCCTTCTTGTACTCCCCCATAACTCTCTCTCCTTTTGCATAAGGTATTGCCTATCCCTGTGACTTCTAGCTCTGTCAATACCTTCCATCCGCCGCAGTAAAGTCTTCTTCCTTGCTAGTATGCCCCCATTATCATATTTGTTCCATTCTTCTACCTCCGCAGCGAGCACTCCTGTTTTAGCCTCCCATCTCTCTTGGCTCTAGCTCTTCTTAATCACATCTGCAAAACCCACCTCTAGGAGCCACACAACTTGGCATCTAAACAGAGGTTTAGAATCTGATCGAACCTGTTCAAGGGAGCTTTTCATCATAATGGGCCTATAATCAGAACCAAACCTGCATAAGTGGTGCACCCTGGAATCCAGCTAAGAGTTAAACAATTACAGGTTAGCAAAAGTCCAGTCAAGCTTTTCCTTCACGTGTCTGTTCTCCCACATGAAGGTATCCCCAACATAGTTCATTTCAAGAAGTCTCATTCTGTTAATACAATTTCTAAAGGAGCTCATGGATCCGACATTTGCTGGAGCACCTCCTGATTTATCCTCCACAGAAAGATAAGCATTGAAATCACCCATCACAAGCTAAGGTCCCTGAAGGTTGCTGCAAATATTCACCAAATCCCACAGAATTAATCTTTTTCTTTGACAAGGTTCTCTGTAAACAGAAGCAAGCCAAAATTCATTATCATCCCTTAGATCTCTAACCCTCACGAGAATTAACTGCGAGGTTGAGAAGGTATAGTTTACCATGAAATCATTTTCATTCCAGAGGATCCAAATACCCCCAGCGTAACCTGTAGCCTCCAACCTGATCTAATTACTAAAGCCTAACCTGCTCAAAATGGTTTCAGCTTTACCGCCACTGACTCTAGTTTCCATCAAAACCAAAATATCCACCTATCTTCCTCTCACAAGATCCTTACTCGAGCAAGAAAAGTTTTTGAGGCAGAGCCCCGACAATTCCAAGAAACTATAATCATAATTAAAATAAAAAACCAACAGGGGAACACGATAAAACAGAAAGGCTTACTGTGTTTCCTTTGCCCGTGACCCAGTACTATTTAACCTGTTTGAACCCGCCCAATTGGAACCCGTGACGGGCGGGTCCAATATGGGCGGGTAGCACATTTAACAGCGTGGGTGAACCCGTACCCGCCCATTTAACCCGTTACTTAATTTAAAAAAAAACTTCACAAAATGCCAAAAAACCCAGCCCATTTGCAATCTCCAGCCCATTGTCTAATATCCACTCTCCTCACTTCTTCCACTCCAATCCAATATACTAGGCCCAGCGTAAACTCCAGGCCCATTCACTTCCAAAACCAAAACCAAATCCCTCCCTCATTTATTTGTTCAAGATAATTCCCCTATTATATTTCCAGATTCTTCATTCGAACTTGGAGATGAAACACGAACACTTTAGTAGTTCAGCCCCTCTCTCCCCTCCCGATGTCCTTGCTTGTCATTTGTTAGCTTCGGATTCAAAAGCTCTCGCACAGTTGCACGTCATCGACCTTTGATTTCTTCAATTCTCTCCACAATGACCCTTTTGTGCACTCTTTCTTGCTGTAATCGCCTCTTTTCTCCCTCGATTTGGCGTCAAATGTCGAGCCCCTCAGATTTTCCCGGCAGAAGCAGGCCAAGTTGCCGGAGAAGCCTTCTTTCTCCCAAACCTACAGTCTCCTGAGTCTGTACCTCAAGGAGAAAGGTAGCTTTGGGGATCTTACCCTTGGGAGAATGTGCATCACTAAAGCAATTGGTAGATTTCGTTCTCTATACTTCCTTGATTCCCTATGTTTAAATTTTCCCCTACTCTTAATGTCTCCTTAATGTAAATATTTTTATATGAACTACTTTAACCTTTTTTTAATATATGAACTTGGATTTAAAATGTTGTTTTTGGATTATTGCATTCCCCAGCTGTTTCCGTGCGATTTCATTGCATTCCCCAACTGTTTCCATGCTCTTTTGTTGCTAAAATGTTGTTGTCTTGCTCCAGTCTGTGAACTATTTAGGGGAGGGGGTGAAGGGGGTTGTTGGTACGGGCAGCCCCGCCCACCCATTGCTCTCCCCTATTGGTCCTTGAGCACGTCAAATTTTGTTCCCGTAGGGATTGGCTTAACTTTTTCGGTAGATTTCACCCCTCCCATTTTGACTGCTGTTTCTGGGCATTCTCATATCTCCGATTTCTTGGTCTAACAATTTTTGTCATTTTCATCCAATTTCCGTACTCCTCTTCCAGGTCAATCCCCGGTACAATGATTTATATATTATTTTTCTATGAGATGCTCAAGGGCAAATAAGAGTTACTTGATAATAGATGCATTAAAAAAGGTAAATGTGCAATTTTAGCAATGAAGTTATTGGCTAGGAACACCCAATATAATTAACTTTTGAAGGGTGCAAATTTAGTAAGAATCAATTAATAATGTACAAATTTTGGCAACAATCAGTTAATAAGGGTGAAAAGTTAGCAACACCGTTAACTCTCCCTTAACTCCATTAACCAGCTATCATATTCTACTATTTTTAAGGTTTAGAGTTTCATTTTGGAATAATTTATGTAATCAAAACTACTCCGTTTGTTTAGATTCTTTCATTAAAGTTTCTTTAAATAATTCTATCTTTCTAATGTTAATTAAAACTACCCTTTTTTCTTAAGTTTTCCTTTCTTACTTCTTTTTGCTTAACTTTTTTCTTTTATTCTAAAAAATTAAACAAAAAGGAGTAGTTTTGATTAATTAAATGATCCTAACATAAAGCCTTAAATCCTAAATTCATCGGCTAGTTAATGGAGTTAAGGAAGAGTTAACAGTGTTACTAACTACGTACCTTTATTAATTGATTATTGCTAAATTTGCACATTTTTTTATTCATTATTGCTAAATTTACACTTTTACCTTAAAAAATTGAACAAATTGTGGTGGGGTTTCATGTTATTGTTAGGAGAAGAAGAACAAAATAATTTGGCAGCTGAACGTTAGATAAGAATAATTTGTAGAGATCTTAATAGGTGAGTGGATATCATCCCATTATAATATCTGAAAATGATATTTAATTTTTCTTATACTTGTTGTACTTTGTTTCATTTAAATTAGTCAATTTCTTAAGCATGACTTCATTGAGTCTTATTTGACTAGCTATATCATTTGCTTGGTGATCTCAAAAACTTTACATATGGCAAGGATTTCATTCAAAGTCATTTGCTCTTTCATTCAGTTTAGATAGACACTCATGCATGGAATTGCTAGAAATTTTCAAAGATGTCATTTAAGAACTCTTATGTCGGATGATTTTATATTTTGAAATATTGAGTTTATATTAATTGGAAAATGGTTGTTAGTTGAAAGTAATTCAATTTCATGCATGTTTGAGAAGGTTTTTTTTAAAGACTGAATATAGAACGTTTATTACTAATATATGTATTTTTAGTCCTTGACCATGTGGGCACAATATTCATGCTTGATATTCATGGACTTTGCTCTCACGCTTGTTTTTGTGCCTAGAGCTGCTCTTGGTTGGCTACCCTTGCCTACTGTGTGCGTCTGTGCTTGTTATTATGTTCTGTGGAAGTCCTACGAAAGCATGAGATTTGAGAATTACCTTTTTAAATCGATTATGTCAGACAAGTTATTTTATTGCATACTTGAAATTATTTGGTTAGTCTTCTTTTATGCAGTTTCAATTACATTTTGATCATATAAGGTAGATTGAGCAAAAAAAAAGATTATATATTGAAAAATTTGAAATTTATTGTCATATTATTTATCGAATTTAAACCCCTTAGATTATTTCATTAAATTTTATTAAATTTTATAAATCGTATGTTATTCACCAGAAATTTACTCTTGGCTTTAGATAGCGCCGTTAACCTTATACCTCTAGTAGAGCAGTGAAGGACCCTTGTTTTTTTAAAGCTCGTTGACTTATTTTGTTTCTACTACTTTTAAAGGTTAAATGATCTATGTAGTCTATAGGCAGTGTCCATACCTTTCATTATATTTTAAAGAATATGTATATATTGTGGTGGAACATTGCTCCAAATACTGTTATGAGATCTTAAGTCATTGTAAAACTTTCAAGAAATCTATCTTATAAGGAGGCTCTGTTGAAATTTCTACAAGAAACCTAATATTTTGTAACATATAATATGTTATTTTATATGAATACTGTAAGAAAGAAAGTGTTTCATAAACATTTTAGACTATTTTATTATTTATCATTTTTGCAAGAAGTATATATTTACAAATTGAAGGCTTAATGAATGTAAGATTTCTCATATTCCATGTTAGTTACCCTAAAATTCTTAGGGCAAGACATATATCTATTTATGTACGTATATTAAAAATTAAATCCTTTATTAATTTAGATAAGATTTGATTAGTTAAAAATTCTAGTCAGATAGTCTGACTCATTAAGGTTGGACATGAACACAAAGTCCATGCATTACGATCATTTGGATATGTAAACAATGCTCCTTGATTATAAAGTCTTACTTTCTCATTTCTTTTCTCCCTCTGGTCCTATATATAAAAGATCGTTTTTAATGCTAATATAGGAGTTTTATTTATTCTAAATGTATGATCTCAATCCACTTTGTCCATCAAATTTAATTTTTTAAAACTCTTCTTATTAATAGCATATATTAAATGATTTTTTTTCAATCGAGAGGGTAATTTTAAAATGCAAATGATTAAAATGAGTACTTTAGTAAAATAAACAATTTTTTTTAAAAAAACAACCAACTTAACTAGTTTTTTTGATATCTTCAAATCATTATTTAGTTCCTACTCCTTTGGTCATATTTATAGAATTGAGTGAGAATGAATTTTTTTAATCTGATTTTTAAGTCACATCATTAATTTTTCATATGAAATTACAATTTTGCTTCATTCATTATTGTGTTATTTTTGTTATCGCGAGGATATAATGTGTATCATCAAGAGTATATTAAATTTCAGATGGTTAAAATTGTATCTTCATGAGGCTACAATGCAATTTTACCTTTCAAATGATTTAATTGAGATAAAGTTAAAAAGTTATCAAATGTTAGGTAGAGTTCAATGTTTTTCTTAAATTATTTAAAACTTGTCAAAAGTAATTTATAAATGATCAAATAAGTATATTTACAATATGGGGTACTATATCAATATGTAAAAGCATTCAAAAAATGAGAGTGATTCATCCTTGCGCTAAATTCCAAACCTTCTTCCTATGGTGTCCCAAAAGACACATGCAATAATAACTAAAGTAAAAAGAAAAAAAAGCATCTCAAAGGACAGAGCAGAGAAAACAGAGCCAGCAGTATCCAGAAGAAAGGAATAGACATAAACCCATTAACAAGCAAAGCTTTTATAAAAGCCTATCATTCCTAAACCCCCATGTGCACAAAAGTACATTCACCAACAAATTCAAACAAAAAAAAAAAAGAGCACTCAAATCCCTTCCTTTTGATCGCTCCCTCCCTCCCTCCCTCTCTCTCTCTCCCCCACACACACACACTCTTTTTCAGCCTTCTTTTATATTTTCCTTCTTATCTCTAGGTTCCTTATTCCAGCTTTGCAAACCCTGCTCTCAGATCATGATCTAACTTTGTACATCCAGCTAGCATCTGCTTTTTCGTTGGAGATAATGATATTTGGAAGAAGTCAGACTCAACATTTCAAAACTATTCAACAATACAATATATTAACTTTATTATGCAAAGGAGAATGAACTGTAAAGACATGGAAAATTCAGAATGAGGAAAATTTGGTATGTAGATACTTAGAAGTGGCAAAAACTTTGACAAGTGAAATTTATTTATTTGTTTTTATTATTAAAATTTATATATTATTGCAAATGTGGAATAATCAGAATTATCTCCATAAAAATATATCATAAAGTAAAAATAAGGGTAAGTTTGATTTCAGATTTTTAAAAGAGTTTTTTTTTTGTTTTAAAAATAAAAAAAACTTGTTTAAAAATGCATTTTTGGTTGCGTAAATAAAAATAAATTAGAAGGTTTTTGGAAAACTAAAAAATCTGAGCATTATATTTTGACGTTTTGTCACTATTCGTTCTAAAACATCAGAGGGAGAACATTATATTTTCATTAAGCGTACTTATGTAAATATTGGAAATCATTCTTTCACCATTCACTTCACCATCTTAAATATGTTTTTTAAAATAATAATTCTACATAATTGTTATAAGAGCATAAAAATAGAGAATATCATCAAACAAACCTTAAATTTCTTTCACCTTTTCCTACTTCCAAGGATTCCATTTGATAGGTATTATTATTATTACTTTGAAATTTATATTCCACTTCTTAAAATAAAAATAAAAAAGAAGATGTCTTAAAATAAAAATAAAAAAGAAGATGTTTTTAGTAAAAAGGTATTTTAGTATCATTGAAGGACATTTAATCTAATTTAAAATTTTCCGATTTTTTAATACTAGCATGAGATTAATTTTCTCGTATGGTGCTAAAATGTTATTCCTTATATTTTATTCAAAAGGTTGCTCTCATACATAATTAAGGAGTGCACGCCTTAGATATATCGTAGAGAAATGAAAATCCAATTTAAATAAAAATAATCGTTATAATCACTAAATGATTTTATACCCTTTTAAATTTTATAACCAAAAGTAAGCTAGCATGTGGATTTTCATATGGATGAAAAAGTTAACTGTTGTTTTAATCAACCTTTTGAAAATTCTTCAATATATTAATATTGTGTAACAATAATTGAGAACGCACCGGCAATACTATATTAATTTAGTGTAACAACAATTTTACGATACTTTAATAAAGATGCCAACAAATTAAATCTCTCTATTTAAGCATTCATAACAAAAACTTTTCCTGGACTTGCAAAGTAGTGATGGGCTTCACAGGTGAATTGATGAGGAGTGTCTTCTCCAGAAATCGATCCACTCATCATCTTCATGAAACCAAAGTGAGTCTTTCCCTCCCTCCCTCCCCCTCTCTCTTCTCCTCTCTCTTATCTCCTTCACAATTCTGATTCAAGCAGTGTTCTTATTAATGCTGATATATATAGGTGAGAAGCAATAATAATGGTGTGGAGAAGAGAAGATGGGTGTCTGTAAAATCTTACTTGTGTGGTGATGAGCTCAATTCGGTGCTCGCCGAGGAGGATTCGGCGTCGGTTAAGAGCTCGGAGGAGACGGCTTCGCAGCCTACACAGGAGGAGGTCTTGTCCGGCGAAGAAGATCAGACTAAGAGTGAAGAAACTGTGGAGAATAATAATGTGACAGAGAGTGACGATAGCAGGAAAAATTCCAACTCAAAATTGTTTAATGAAGAGCAAGCAGCTATTCTGATTCAATCTGCATATAGAACCTTTCTGGTTAGCACACAACACTTGAATAACATTAGTTGACATATCAAGGAAAGATACATTTCATGATTTGCACAGATAGATGTGTGGGAATTGCTTTTCTACTGTTTGGACATGAAGCATCCGAACATGGTTTTCTCTTCTTTCCTTTTACCATCTGCTGTCGTTATCTACCCAACAACGGTTTTGGGGTAAAATATTTTTTCAATTACACTCACTATCTAACTTCTTGTACAGTAAAGTATTATTTTAGTAACCCCAAATATTTTTTTTAAAGTAATTTTCAGTAGCGGTGTATATTGATAGCTACTGAAAAAATATTTTTAGATGTTGAATGTATGAAAAATTATTTTGAGATATGGGATTTTACAAAAGTAATAATTTAAGATGCTGAATTTTTTTTTAAAAAAAAAGTGTTCACCATCCATCAATTTACCCAAAAAGGGTAGTGTAGTTTTGGGTAGAGCACAGCAGTGGATGGTGAAAGAGAACGATTGAAGCCGGGTTCGAAGCATTCAAGTACTACTTCCATTATAAATGTAGGAGTTAAATAACAAATTTATAAATATTAAAAAGTAAATTTAGTTAGGTATTCACTTATTCCAGATGAAAAATCCTTTGATAAATGCCATTGATAAAGATAATTTAAAATTAATTTAAATTTAAAAAGGTAAAGTGAATTAAGGTTTTACATTTAGAATTAAAAATTATAACCTACTCCTTGAACTCGTACATCTAGGACTTAGATTAAATGTGTGAAATTGATATATTTAATTTGGACAAAATTTGCATTATTAAAGTCATGTTTGAGCATATATGCTTGGCTTTGAATTTATTTGTCATCAGTTCTGGGTCTGCATGCTTGCTTGGTAAGTGAGAAAATATGGGAAAGTGGGAAAGTTGATAATTTTCTTAATTTATGTTAATTTGCACTTTTCCTCATCTTTACTCTCCTGTTCCTGTCCGTTACACTCTCAGGTGTTTTGGTGACAATAATGACTGAATATAATTATTTGAAAACAAATCTAAAGAATTTTGCCATCCTACATGAAAATAAATGTTTTTTGAGTTCTGTTCACAGAATTTTGTTTGACATTTCACAGCCTAATTGAAAATTAGATCATTTGATTATACCACGGGAAGATAACGTAGGAAAACACAAAGATACATACCCCTAGTTCTAAATGTAGGAGCGAGATAATTAATTTACATAAATTAAAAAATATTTAAATTGGTTATCTACAAAAAAAGTGTAATTACTCATAGTCATTTTGATAAAAACTCCATTAATATATGTAATCAATAGGTAAAATTTAGGGGAAAATATATAAATTTGAGAGATAAAAATAAGCTGAAGTCCTATATTTAAACTAAAACAAATCGCTTTTAATTTACTAGCTCGTACATTTAGCTCTTGCATTTACTAACATCACGTACATGTTTGGTGCATATCTCAGAGGAGAAGTGAAAACGAAGGAATGAGAAAGAAACCCATTCAAGAGGAAGAGCTCAGGTTAGTGATAGGAAGTCCAAATAGGAAGTCTATGAGCACATCAATTGAAGTTCAAACTGGGAATTCCATTGAAGTTTATCCACTTGTGGCAGAAAAAAGCAATGTTTGCCATCATCGATCTCTGCACAGATCCAGATCTCAAGTGTTAAAGCAAAAGGTAACATATAATAAAAGAGATTCCCAAGTTTTATGATTTTTTTATTAAAATAAAGCTTTGGAGATACTGGTTCTTAAACCGGCGTAGAGAAAATTGGCCAACAAAAAAAAAAGGGGTAGAAAAACTTCTACAAGCATTAATAATGTAACCTGCCTAGAAAGTCAACAATCTTGGAACTTTTTTAAAAATGTCACTTATCACACTTTTCATGTTATCCACAACAACTTGTAGGAAGCATCAAAATCAGGTTTATTTCGTCACCTATTAAACAATGGGGATGAGTATAATAATAGAAGAGACTAATATCTTCTAATATGACAAATCAATATTTGAAACTTGATTTAGAGAAGTATTCACATTCAATGCCCAATAGTTTCTCGGACATGATTATCTCTAATAGTAGTATGATACCTATTCTTATAAAAAAATCATATAAGTAAGTTGCATAATGACACGGTCTTGAAACATGTATTGTTTTAACGTAATTGGAGGGAAATAAGTGCAGACCTCTTCTAAAATGGTAAAGTGGAGAAGAAATAAGAAAATGCCAATATCTGGGCCTTGGGCCTCTCTCCTTTAACTCTGTTTTGCGGGCCTTTCGTATCGTTCCTGGGCTTATTTTTGTATGGACGCGACCCATAAATTAGCTAGACTAATAATGTAATATCACTATTCAGGAAGATTGGGATGATAGCACTGTGAGCAGCTATGTTTCAAAAATGAGGATGCAGAACAGAATGGAAGCAACAACGAGGAGGGAAAGAGCACTAGCCTATGCTTTCTCACAACAGGTACAACTTGAAAATAACTTCACTAAATTAACGATTTTGTCTTGATCTTATTCAACTAATTTTTTAAAAAAATTAAATCATTTCTTATAATTTTATCAAATTTCAATGAGGTTTCTCTCTCTTTTTAATTGGGTCCTTTAAGTGTTCTCAATTATATCTATTGGTCCATTGTGCTCATAATTTTGAATTGATGCGGATGCTGACCAAGTGACATACAAGTTGCCACATAATACTAAATAAAAAGAGGTCATTAAAAAGTAAAATGATGGAATAAAATTGATTTATCATCAAAAGAATATAAAACAATTATTACACTTTACAACGCTATTTCTCTTATGAATTAACAAACTATGAGTGTAATTAAGGAACAAATAAAAACAAAAAGATATACTGAAACTTAACTTAAAATGAGGAGAAATTAATAAAAGAGACTTGCATTTTAATTTTCCCTTCTTGTTGGGTAAAATCATAGTTCTTGAACATCAGTGAGTATAGGAGAATTTATTCATGAAACTAACAAATCCATTTCATACGACAACTTCATAACAGAAAAGCATCTTGTTTTCTACAGTTGCGAATCTGCTCCAAGAGAAAATCAAACAAATATGAAAGCAATATTGCAGAACCAAACATGAGCTGGAGCTGGCTCGAACGGTGGATGGCGACTCGCCTTCCAGATACTGCATCAGTTGAAAAGCATCATGATCTTTTTAGTAACCATAGATTTACAGTAAGGAAGAGATTTTTAGACGTTGGGGAAGAAAAAGAGAGCTGTGGGTCCAATGAAGTGCCTCTTCATCAATTTGATAACTCTTCTTCAACTTCACAGCAAGTAAAAGATCACGAGTTCATTCCTCCAGCAGCAACAAAAGCAAAGTGCAACAATAAAGGAAGAAGAAGGACTGTGTCAAGGAGGAAGACTGTACCAAGCTATCAATTCCCCGAAGAGCATTTCAAGGTATGAATCTAGGGAAATGATGCGTAATTCCTTAAGGATCAATTTAATTATAGTCAAAGTGTCTTACAAAAAAATATAAATTGCAAATATCGATTCAGGAAATTATAAATATATAAGTCTGAATCACAAATGGTCTCACAAATCAATCTCAATGAGTTGAAAGTTATACTCATTTTTATAAGGGTTGGGGGAATCACTATAAGGTCCTAAGAAAGGGATTTAATTATTCAATAGCATAATAACGGCTGATAAGTATGTAAGATAAATTTCAGTGTGCAAGAACTGACAATAAGGTTATAATGATTACTTGTCATTAGGAATTTTTTATATTTAAATCTCTTCCTTGGGACCTCATGTAATTCCCCTATTTATAATCATTTGAACTATTCTACCACCGTAATATAGAAAGCAGTTTATTAATTTGAGAATATTAGGGAATCTAAAAAATAATCAATTTAAGATACATTACAACGTATTGGTCAATTAGGTCTTACATAAGGATTGGAGGTGGTATTTTACAACTTAGTTTGTCAATAAAAAAAATTTAAGTACTTAACTATTATTAGATTGAGGAATTTCTGCCAATTTGAAAATCATCCTTTGCAACTTGGTATAATCCAAAAAAAAATTGAAAATCATCATGTGTCTGAATTCGCCAGCAATTCACTAAAAAACGACTAAAAGTTTTTGAAAAACAGGGGACCATCTTGGAAATTGTCCTTTTTTTTTTCTAGAGGACCAAAAGTTTCTTACTTTATCGACATAATTTCCAAGCTGCTGCAGGTAAGTAAAAGAGATGGTTCAAGTGGTGTCAGAAAAGACAACAGGCAATCAAGAAGCAAAATAACAGAAATGAAATCAAACTCTCCAAGCAGAAGCCTAGCTTAGTTTGTATGTCTTTTGTAATGAAATGAAGCTTGTGTTTATATAAATAATTGTGTTTCTATTTTGTATACGTTATTCCATAATCTTATCATGTTAACAATCCCCATACAACATAAAAATACCAATTGTGGTAAGTTTTCGAACCGGTAACCCTCGAGCAAATGGTTTAAGGTTGAGTAGCTCAGTAGCAGTTGAACTAGTCTTATGAAAGTGGTAATAATTAAAATAATATAATTAAATTAAAATATAGAAAGATATTCATATATAACCATGAAAAAAATAGTATATAAATAAAAGGCATCAATTCTCGATGAAGTGAATGGAATAGTCAATGCTCTTGCAAGTGTACGAGATAGTTGTAGTAAAAATATAGGAGCATTTCGTGGTCATATCCATAAGGAGGTTGCATTTTTAGTGATCCAAATACGTATTAATTTAACATGTCAAAGATTTAATAAATGCAGATTATTATATTTTTCCTAGGCATGGGATTTCTCAAGACTTAATATGACAATACTATTTTTATGGATTTTGTTGAGAGTTTTTTTGGGTGATAATTTCGTTGAGTTTTCAAATGAAGCATGAACACTTGGGATGAATGCCAAAACTAAAAAGAGAAGTTTTCAAGATCTAATAATATGTATCAATTTGCGATATACAAGTTCAGCTTACAATTTTTCCTTTTTCGAGAGCTTTAGTAGATTTGAAACAAGACCAGAACCATGTCCATTGTTTATGTGGGACTCAAGATACGAATTTCCAGATTTAAGGAATTAAGAGCTGAAAATATAATAGGCCAAATGAACAGTGAAATGTTGTGTAAAAATGCGTCCATATGGCGCTAGAGAGCAGGAGACGCTGAGGCATGAGGGACACTGAAATAGACGGATAACCCTTCGATTTTCTCTTCACTGCGCAAGAAGCCTTCATCTCTTTGATGTGTTCTCCATCATTTTAAGAGGGTTGCATTATATTTTTTTTTTAAAAAAAATTCCTTATTTATAAATCTGCCTTGTAAAAGAAGAAGAAGAAGAAGAAGAAGAAGAAGAAGAAGAAGAAGAAGAAGAAGAATTGAATGATATGCGAACCCATTAGTTTAACAGATTTAGAAAATTTTTAATTTAGAAACTTCTGAAATTACATTGATCCAAAAAAAACTTTGGTATAGATAGCAATCCTGAATCAAATCTTTTGGGATATATTTGCAACTTCACCGAAAAAATGACATGGATGACAAAATGTCCAGTTAGCTCGGCGTATTTTATTAAACCGAACATAAATAATGGCGGGAAAATAAGCTATGATTTGAATACTTTTAAGATAAATTTACACTCTAACCCAAAAAATGATGTGAATGACACATGGATTTGCCAGCTCAATATATTTTGGTTGATTAGCAATCAAATTTAACCCAAAAGGCAGTTGGGACATATACGCTATGATTTGGAAACTTCTAGAGCATATTTGAACTTTAGACAATAAAATGATATGGATAAGCGACACATGGATCACCAACTCAAGATATTTTGGTTAACTAATGGTCAAACTTAATCTATATAACAGTCAGAACAAGTAGCCTATAATTTGGAAACTTCATAGGTAAATTTACACCTTAATCCTAAAAATGATGTGGATGACATATGGCCCTACCAATTTATCATATTTTGGTAAACTAATAGTTAAACTTAACGTATACAATGGGTTAAATATGTTTTGATTTAGAAACTTCTTTTGCACCTTAAACATTTAATTTGTTAATTTGTTGAAATCGTTCTATATTGCGTTTATCTAAATTACATTGAAATAACTCCCGAATTACATGCTTTCCGTGGATTTCACATAGATGAACACAAGCTAGTTCATATATATAGAGTAAAACATGGATACGACAGAACTATTTTTGTAACTCATCATAAGATTATATAATAATCCTACTCTTTAATTATATTCAAACTATTTTTTCGAGCTAATATTTTTCATTAATCAAGAAATCGAGAAACCCTTGATTGTTGAATAATGCTAAATATTAACATTTTTTCGTATAATCTTATTTAGAATTTTCAAAGAGTAACTGAGTACAAGAAACTGCATAATAACATAACAACCATAATTTATTTCATATAGAAATCACCTTGTTTAATATCCAGCTAAACTTAGCATCATGTGTCTTAGTAGTGTGGGTCTGCTCACGGATTTTCCTAATCCAAGGTGCTAATCCACACACAATCCTGTGCACGTTTTGCTTGGCCCGTAAAACCCAGCAGCTTGTCTAATCTCCACCGTTTGATCAAAAGCTCCAAGATGTCTGCATAATCATTGGTCCAGTACATGTAATATCCATTATTTTCTGATAGTTGATAAACCGGTAATTGTGAGATAAGTAAAGGACATAAATGTCATTAGATATAATTGACCAAGGGTAAAATGGTCATTTGGCATAAAAGGCCAAGGGTAGAAATGTAATATCCATAATTTCATAGTAAATGAAATAAAGGCCAATCTGACGATTAAGATGACGAATTAGAAACGAGAAGTAGATAGCTCAAAAAGAAAGAAAGATTAAGGGCCGAAAGTTCAGGCACGGAGTTCCGTGTGAATTCCAAAATTAAGTATATTTGCCCTAGAAGTAATATGAGGATGGGAAACCTTATAGGAAGGGACTCATATGTCATTTAATAAAAGACCAAGGGCTTAAAGGTCTTTCAGAATCAAAAGTAAGGGCAAAATAGTAATTTTGCAAAAAGTAGAGAAAGTAAGGGCAAAATGGTAATTATGAGAAAGTTAAAGGGT
>JANTPZ010149412.1:2388-12443 GCA_025593235.1 Vachellia pachyceras
AAAGTAACTTAATTCCAATAAATCTTTTTCTACTTTTCTGGAGATGTTTCCTTCCTCATTTAATCTCCATAATTCCCTCTTGAATATATTAAAATCATCATCCTCAAATTATCCCTTAATCCGGTCAAATTTAACAGGATTACTCTTTATGCTTTGCCCATAATTAAAAAATGCCATTACTCTTTCTTCTTTTCCCATAATTACCAAGATGCCATTACTTTTCATATTCTTTCTTAATTTCAACTTTTCCCTTGGTTGACTTTGACATTTTGGTCAGCTTTGACTTTTTAGTTGACTTTCAACCAAATTACCATAATGTCCTTATTATTTAATGACATTTTGTGTCCTGGGTCTTTTTAATTAAAACAACCTTTTACCCATGTCATTTGTGCCAAATGACCATTTTGACCTTTGGTCATTTTTACTTAGAATTCTCAAGACTAGGGACTTAGTTGATCATCCTCTTTCTTATTTATAGGCATTTTCCTTTATATATATTTTTTCTTATCTATGGGTCTTAAATCATTTCATGCTTTATCAGTTTGGCCTTCATTTCCGTTCATGAAATTTGGGATATTACAGATTTCCAGTTCCCTTTTCACGTGATGGAACTCAAGTTTAGTTAACTCTAGAACTTGAGTTTTAATTCTTTGATAAGTTTTTGATCTTTTGAGCTCAGAACTTGAGTTTGCTTTCTCTCTGGACTCGAGTTTTATCACATGTTTCCAACCAACTTGTGATCAAGTACTAGCAATATAAATCCGATGGGTAATTTCCAATTCTCCTGTCATTATGTGAAACTCATTCTTGCAAGGAGATTGGTTAGCATGAACAAGTAAGCGATAAAAGGTTGTGTATCAACAAAACAAATGCAATTTTCTAAATATATGTAAGATGAGCTTCTAAGAAAAATAGAGCACAAATGAATATGAAGGTCCCCTTAATGAATGCATGGGTTTAAAACACTAAAGAGAAATAGGGTTGACTTTTCCCAAATTTTGAAAAAAAACTTTCATGATAACAATTTTTGGAACATTTGAGCAAAAAATAAGTGTTGTTCAAACTAAAGCGAGTTTTGAGAAAAAAACTAATTTGGTGAAGATTTTGAAAACTCATGAAATCGTTTTTAGAGTTTGAAAACTCATAAAATCGTTTTTAGAGAAAACAAATGTGCAACATCAGTGAAAACAAATGGTTTTTTATCATCATTTCATTCAGAATCATTAGAGTAAAAAAGAATGTCATTCAAGTGCAAGGAAAGAAAGTTCAATGACATGATCACTTCAAGAACACCACTTGTATGATTTCCTTCTTTTCTTGTCTAACAATTGAGAGCATCCTACAAAATATCAAGTTTCTAGAACCTAACGAAGTTAAGCACAATAGTTCTTATGATCTTTCATAATCAAATGATATAGTATTTGATCAAAGATCATAAAGCTTTCACCCCAAATAATTGAATTCAAATTACTGCTTCATAATGTGTAATGATTAGATGATACTAAGAATGATTTTTTGCAAAGTTTAGTGGTAATTTGTAAAAGAGTTTTAACTAGAAAAGGAGCTATTGATTATTTTTAATGCAATGCTCAGAGAAAAAGAACTTATGCTCTATATGATTAAATCAATTTTAAGGAGCATAAGGACCATTTGAAAAACAAGTTTCCTCAAACCAATGAGTGTATGCACACACGTCAGATATGAGAAAATATACCCGATCAACATTTAAAAAGCTGATGATTCATGAAAGTTTTCCAAGAATGATCATGTCATGTTTTTCAAAATCTCATATGTTCTTTCATATCATAATTGATAGACAAAGTTGAGGTTTTGAAAGAATTTGAAACTCATTTCACAAACATGTGAATTTATGCTAAAAAAGATGGGAGTCACCAATCAAGAAGTGCATCAGAAATGTTTCACTTTTTAAAATCTCACGAAGATATCATGTTAATCATTGATATTTACATGTTGACAATTTCCCAGGAGCAAAGGTCATATGGTTAATATACTAGCCGAAAAGGCCTATTCATGATAAGCATGATGACTTTGCTAATGATCTTGGCAAAACATTCAAGTCAAGGTCATGAGTAAAATACCCATATTGCTCAGAAAAGATAATCAATTTGTCAATGAATTTGAGCGACAAAGTGAGTACAGGTATGTATGAATATTTAAACACATACTCATTATCCAAATGACTTGAGTTCACATAAATCACATAAGGCTCAAATGTATTGAACTCTTTTCTTATGTGGAATTGAGAGTCATTGGGAAAACTCAATTGAAGCATTTCTGACACATAAGATATGTTGACTTCCATGTTTGAAAAATGATATTAAAAATGTAAATATCTTTTAAAGCATGTAGTGTCAAAACAAGAATTTGTAATCGTGCATATGAAAATTCTAGCAAGTAAAAGGAATTATGTGCAATTTTCACTTTTGAAATAGTTAGCAGTCTGAAAAATATTTTTGAAAACATAAGAAATGGATTGCTATTGAAACTCGATAAAGATCATACATTCATTACCCAAATGAATAAATAATTTGAAATAAAAACTCAAGTGAAGATTGTGTGATACCATATATGCTTTTCCTTATCATGCCTTGCTTGATTTTGGTTTATCAATGTTGATTTCCTTCCTTTGCACATTTAGCACTAAAAGTCAAGCTTTAGGATTCAACCTCAACAAGATGTATGTTTATTTTCATGTAGTCATAGCCTTGAGAAGTCTTTTCTCATCCTGCACAATCATATCAACCTTTTTCTTCCTCTGGTATTGCAACTTCTCATGAATCCACACTATATTAGCAACAATGACTCTAAAGTTCCAATATGATTAATCCATACAACTCTTGAACAAAGAGATCATTTAAATTAGCAAGGACTAAGTATTATTTAACTTCAAAGGTTAACTTATGCTTTATAAATCATAAATTCTTTTGAAAGCATAAGGTTCTTTTGAAATCAACTTTATCAGGCTAACTTTAAGAAATGATAAAGAATTAACAAAGAAATTTTAGCCTTGTTTAATAGTGGAATATGAAAATTTATTCAAAACATGAATGTTCTTTGAAATCATGATTATGAATTTGAGATTTTGAAAGTATGAATTCTTATTTTTGAGGCATGAAAAATACATTGTACTCATGCTAAAAGCAGAAGTTAACAAATTTAAAATATCAGAATCCTTCAGTTTGGAGTACAATTATGATGACATGTTGAAGATTTTTTGTTTAAAGAGAACAAGTCATGATGACTTAGTCTTTGACCCAGAAATTATCTTGACTCAATGAATTTGATTTTGAAAGAATGCAAGTAGCAAAATGAGTACAAGAATTTATGAATAATGAGGCACAGATTCATTGGTCTAGATATTAGACATGAAGCTTTTCACGTATTGAAATTATCACTGCAAAAGACTCCTTTGAAGCATTTATGGTTTTCACAAACAAATCAACTTTCAATTTTCTGAAAACGAATAAGTGCTTATCAAAATATACATATGTATTTTTGTAAAATCAATATAGATTGAAATCTTTTGATTATGCATTTCAGAACATGAAACATGAAAAGATATGCTAATGCACAAATTATCTTTTAATCATGTAGCAATCTGAAACATGTTGAAAACTAAGATTTGATGTCACCGTGTTTCCTCTTGTCCCAGTGCTGGCTTGTTAATGCAAAAATCAGTTTTCACTTGTCTAGCTTCCTCTTAGGTACATAGAGGGTTGGTTTTTCTCCCACTGCAGCTACATGATAGTTCATTCTTGAAGCAAGACTTTACTGCCTTCGATGCTTCTTATGATTAGGCAATGGATGAGCCAAGCATTCTTCTTTTAATGTAGGTTTTGTGAGTCTCCTTTGTCATACATGATAAGCTTTTTGATTCTTTATCTTCTTAGTACCTTTATGTCCATGAATTTATCTGCATGACTGAAACACTAGATAGACATTTTGGTAGCCTCGTATAATTGGGTCCTTGAACATTAGAGTTAACCTTACATGGTCTTTAGAAATCCAAAAATATTTATTTCTTACAATGGAAAATTTTAATACTGCACGGGTGAGAAATATGAGGAAATTTACCACAATACTTGCAAGCAAGAATAGTATGATAGATTTGCAAGATTCATGTTGCAGTAATCAGTAGGAAAAGTTCTTCAAAACAATTTTCAAAGCAACATTAAAAAATGTTTTAATAATAAACGCAAAAAAATGGTTCAAAAAAATTTTATTCAAGCTTATGAGGAGGAAAACATTTTCAAAATGGGAACGAAAAGAATTGGAACTTTTTACTGTAGGTGCATCTTGAGCTTTTGAGGGCGATTCATCATCTTTAACAGCAAGAGCCTCTTCTTTGTAATCCACCCTCTTCTGCTTCTTTCATGCTAACTGACTCATGGAAGTCTTTTGTGATTAATCCTTCTGCGCTTACAACTTCCAATTTGATTCATCAACAATTGATGTATATAGCTTATGAACTATCAACATTTCCAACTCCAATACATTTGTTAGAAATATGAATAAAATCAAGAGAATACCAAATGTCTTTGATACAGAAGTTTCATTGCTCAATTTTGAAGGAATTCAATTTCTTTTTTCTTCTGACCAATCCATCTCCTACTTTGTGAAAAAATCATTTTCAAAATAATTCTACGTAAAACAAGTTTTAGCTTTTAAAACCGAAAAATCAACATCTTTTGAAATAATAGGATAGTTTATCAAAATCATCCGATAATGCATACAACCTAATTTCAGCCACGGATCACTCTTGAGACGGTTAAGTCTTTCAAACAAGAGACCTGCTCTAATACCAAATGTTAGAATGAATGTCACACAAGAGGGGGTGAATTGGGTGTCTCAAAAAAATCTCTTTTTGAAACTCAGTTGATCACAAAATTCAAACCATAAGTTAATAAAAAACTGGAGTATGAAAACAGATTGCATACATGAAAATCAATATATGTTAACGAAGATAAAAGAAATATAGGCATACAACAATTTATCTTGGTTCAACCCTCTCTGACCTACATCCAGTCCCTAGAGGACCTATGAGATTTTCATTCCACTATACCATCCAAGTTTAACCAGGTACTTGGAAAATCATTACAATCACAATGTCAACACAGACACTTGTGAATACAATTTCAAGTTTGTCACAGTGGGTACTTGAAAAATCCCATAAATGTTTCAAGGCATTTATGAAGCCACTCAATTTTGCAACGTAGGTACTTGAGAAACTTTACAATCACTCCCCCTTACCATATGTAAGGTTACACTGGGAATCACACTCTCTTTCAAAGTTTACTATAACAGAGACTCACATGCTCTGTTTTCTCAACTCAAACCCAAACGAATAATCTCAAGATCCTAATCTTGTGAAAAACTATTCAGTTCAAAAGGTCCTTGAGACTCGAGTTTAGAATCTTAGGAACTCGAGTTCTGAAAAACTTCCATTGAGGGCTCTAGTTTGAACATTAAGTTTTTGAACTGATAAAATTTTGGAAGGCATGAAACTTGAGTTTGAAAAACAGAGAACTCGAGTTTTGTGAAAACTTCCAGTCAGAAGTTCAAGTTTTCAATTCAAGTTTTGGGAGTCAGTCGTGGAACTCGAGTTCTGAAAACCTGGAACTCGAGTTTTATGTAACTTGAATTCAAAACTTCCTATTTTCATTGCTAGTTCTCAAACTTGAGTTCTATAACGTGATGTGAACAATTGAAGTTGAAACTTCAAGTTTGGACTTCCAATTTTGTATGCACGTTGTGGAACTTCAATTTTGAAAAAGTTAGAACTCAAGTTTTTGTGCTTGATTACAAAACTTCTTTTCAAAACTTCCAGTTTTAAAATCCAGTTTTGAAAGTTAGTTACAAAACTTGAGTTTGCAAAATCTAAGACTCAAGTTTCAAAACTCTTCTGACAAATCCAACATGGTTTCAAAACATTAAACCAGTTACCAAATCCTGCCATATTTGGGGGCTTTTGTTATTATTAAAATAAGGTATCAGCAAGATGAGCTTTTGAAATGTAAAGTATAAGTGAATGTGAAGGTCCCCCTTAATGAATGCATGGGTTTAAAACATCGATGAGAAATAGAAGTGTGACTTTTCCCAAATTTGCAAAAGCTTTTATAAGAATTAAAATAATTTGTGGAACATTTGATCAAAGCCGAAAGTAAGATAACAAAATAGAGGAAGTTTTGAGAAAACAAAACTAGTTTTGATGAAGATTTTGAAGACTTAGAAAATGACTTTTAGAGAAAATAAATGTGTAACACAAGTGAAGAAGAAATAATTGGTCTTGAGTAAAAAATGAGTGTCACTTGAGTGCTGGGAGAGAAAATTAAAGAACATTGGCACTTTAAGAACATCAGTGATGTTTTGATCAACTCGAGTGATTTCTTTCGATTCTTATCTTGATAATTCAGAGCATCCTGCAAAACATTAAATTCTGGTAACCAACGAGGTTAAGCATAGCAACTCTTATGCTCTTATATAATCAAATGATATTTGAACAAAATTAGATTGAAATAAGGATTAATAAGCATTCATCAAAATAGTTGAATTCAAATCATTGATTCATAATGGGTAACAATTAGATTATACCAAGAATGATATTTTGCAAAGTTGATTGAGCTTTATTTCTGTAGTACTTTTGCTTGAATTTCCAAAGCATTTAATGCATTTTTTGCCCTTCATGACCCTTCTTTAGCTTAATTTGGAAACTAGAGTTGTTGATTTTGATTAGCTTGATTTTGGGTGCATTTGCCATGAAAACTGCTACATTTGCACTTAATTATAATCATGAGCAAGTGATACTTCAAATGTTTGCTAATTCATTTCAGGATCTTTGGCAAAAAACATTTGGAAGTACCTCTGAAACATTTCACCGCGGTACAATTCATTATTCACCACAGCCAATGATCAAGCAAGCGAGCAAGAACTCTCGGGAGAGGTTCACCACGGTTAATATCGCATATCAACATCATATCAGGCTCCAAATGGAAAGAATAATCGACCCACGCCTTGGATTTAACCCAAAGCAGTAGACCCTATTTAAGAATATCAACACTGAAGCAACCTGTAGTATCTCCAGGATATTTCAATGCTTTGTTCATATTAAAAACAACCTCTTTATTATGCATTCTCAACTTAATTTATCCTTTTTTAACATCAATGAGAGTTCGAGCTGTAGCAAGTAAAGGTTGGCCCATAATTAGTGGTGCATCCCTGTCTTCATCATAATTTAAGACAATGAAGTCTACAGGGAGATAGAACTTGTCAACTTTGACCAAAACATCTTCAATAATACCCTTTGGATAAGCTTTGGTTAGTAAGTTGTAGTGTCACAAAAGTTGGGTCAACTTTACCCAGTTGTAATTTTCTAAATACAGATAAAGGCATGAAGTTAACTCTTGATCCTAAGTCACACAATGCCCTGCCTTGAAATCTCTCCCCAATCATGCAAGGTATTGAGAAGCTAGCCGGATCTTTCAGCTTAGGCTACATTGTTCTATAAGAGCTACAGTTTCATGGGCACTGAACTTCCTCTTCTTAGTCAAGATCTCTTTCAAAAAGTTTGCAGAATTAGGCATTTGCTCTAGAGCCTTGATGAAATTAATATTGATATGTAACTACTTGAAAATCTCAAAGAACTTCTTGTACTGCTAGTCAAAGGCCTTTTTCTATAATCATTAAGGAAAGGGTAAATGTAGCACCCATTGAAGATTTTCACTATTTGTTTCCCTGTTCTTTACTTCATTCCTCCTTTTGGATTCCTTATCCTCTTGTCACTCACCTTGCCCTTTAGCCTTTTGTGTCATCTCTTTATCATTCTCCACACAGTTTCTTGGACTTTAGAATTTGAGAGCTTCTTTATAGGTGGTTGTATCTTAAGTACATCTTTTTCATTTCTAAGAGTAATGGCTTTACATTCCTCTCTCCCATATTTACGAGGATTAACCACATTGTTAATTGGTAAACCATTAGTCTTCAAATTATTAAGATCCAATGCTATTTGCCTAACTTGTATTTCCAAATTCTTTATAGATGAATCATATTATGCCTCAGATCTTTGTTAATTTTGCACAACTTGCATTATCATATTTTCAAGCCTATCTAACCTCTTATCAATATAGATTGAAGATGATCCTGCTGAATTGGAAGTTAGCTAATTTGTGCATCAAATCTTGGAGGATTTACTTGTTTAGATCCTGAACTTGAAGCTTGATTTAAAGCATGACCTTGCCTCCAAAAATATTAAGATGATTCTTTCACCCTTAGTTGTAGTTGTTGGCGTTGGGGTTGTTCTAGTTAACACAATAATTTCCAGTATAGTTCATACGCTCTATTTATGAGGAAATTAGGCACTGTCCATTAGTATGACCGTCACTGTAATATTCACATGGAGTATATACCACATTGAATCCCACGTGTCCACCACTTACTCGTGCTTCTAAGTTATCAAATCTCTTGTTCATAACATTGAGCATAGCTACTACTTGTGAAGTCAAGTCATTAGTGACTCTCTCAATTGATCTTACTTGTTTCCTTTCATTTTTTTTTATGAAATCACCTGACAAATCATCCAAACAACTCCAAACATAATTCATCCGTTGCTTTGTAATTCCCCCATTAATGACAGTATTCATCTCAGACTTAGATTCAGGGGTTAATAGAGTACTAAAGATTTGAAGTAAGACCCACTGATTTAGATTATGACCTAGGTTTTACCTTTTAATAATTTAAACCTCTCACAAGCCTTATGTAAATGCTCACCAAACTGTTAGCGGAAATTAGTAAGATTAGCTCTTACATCTACTATTTTATTATGTGGAAAGAATCTAGATCTAAACTTCTCTTCCAGTTGATTCCAAGAAGAAACACTTCTTTCTTCTAAGTTATCAAGCCACTCTTTGGCTCTCCCCTGCAGAGAATAAGTAAAGAGTCAGAGGTGAATAGCATCATTATGTACTCTATAATATCCATCCATTTTCTGCAAATTAAAATAGAGGCCAAACCGGTAATTAAGAGCTGAAATAAGGCTTATAGTTAGAAAGTACATAAAAGAGGAAGGCAATGGGCTGAAAAGATTACAATTAACTTGGCCCTAATGGTTTGCTTTTTTTAAGAACTCTTCAATTAAGCGTGCTTGCCCTAGAGTAATGGAAGGATGGGTGCCCTGGGATAGACCCAAATGTCGTTAAATAAAAAGGTTAAGTGCAATCTAGGCATTTTGAAAGATTAGTAAAAGTAAGGGTATTTTGGTAATTAAGAAAAAATGTAAGGGTATTTTGATCATTTGATAAAGTCCAAGTCAATAAGTCAAAGGTTGACCAAAATATCATAAAAATTCACATATGCCCAATAGATAGAGCAGAACCCACTGATCAAAACCATGGATCTTGAATTTTTGAGTTCCAACCTAGATTTTTATCTATAGGATTTTGGAGGCAGAAAGCCAAAAATAATTATTTGAGGTATCAGGATACCTCAAATAATTATTTTTGGCTTTCTGCGGAGACCTCAATCAATTGAGTTCATAACATAGAAAAATAAAGTGAATTTTATAGTAATTTATAAAATTATTGCCCAATATACGATAAAGGCAAATTTCAAGAATGGAGGGGAAAAGTGTAATATCCAGAATTTTCCTAAATGAAATAAAGGCTAATATGAGGATTAAGATGATGAATTAGAGACGAGAAGTAGATGGCTCAAAAAGAAAGAAAGATTAAAGGCCGAAAGTTCAGGCAAGGAGTTCCGTGTGAATTCCAAAATTAAGTATATTTGCCCTAGAAGCAATATGAGGATGGGAAACCTTATAGGAAGGAACCCATATGTCGTTTAATAAAAGACCAAAAGCATAAAGGTCTTTCAGTATAAAAAGTAAGGGCAAAATAATAATTTTGGAAAAAGTAGAGAAAGTAAGGGTAAAATGGTAATTATGAGAAAGTTGAAGGGTATTTTGGTCATTTGACAAAGGAAAAGTCAAAGTCAAAGTCAACCAGTTGACCAAAATATCAGAAAATTTACAGATGTCCAATAGA
>JANTPZ010149413.1:0-21235 GCA_025593235.1 Vachellia pachyceras
GCATTTTCACCAATCCTTAGAAAAATCATGAATAATACTAGATAATTTAGAATCAAGTGGTTAGCGTAGTTAATTAAAATCAATAATCCTCTACGGGGCAATGGTCCTTAACAAAGTGTTTGATATTGTGTTATAGAGTGAATAATCGTGTTTGAGTATTTTAATTAATGAATTGTTTATTTAGTATTGTCATAATCTGTATGTTTTGTTATAATAAATTGTCTTTAGATAAATCATTGTAGCTACTGTAAAGCTACTTTATCTTGCTGAAAATACTTTCAAAATTCATCTGAGCATTGCATGAGTTTTCTTATCTCAAATCATATTCCATAAATGTCCTTAATTTATGTATTGATACATGGGATAGTGGGAGAATTTTGGTTTAAGCCAGTCGATTAAATTCTCACCAAAAATATTTTGAATTCAGAATTTTGGTTTAAGCCAGCCGATTAAATCCTACTGCCGCCACCCATTCCCAATTTCCTATGCAGAACTTTAATGCTTTCCTCCCTCCCATACATGCCTTCCCACCCCTTTGACACAAAACCTTCCCTCCTCACCATCGAAATTACAGGCTGCCGGAGCCCTTGGTCACTCAACGAAGCATCATATCTACGACTGCCTCCATCCACCTCAAAGAGTACTTGCTCTTCCTCACAGAATCTACTCTCATGCCCCAGCCGACCACAGCAAAAGCAAAATCTTATTAGTTTCTCATATTTAACCTGAATCCACACATCTTCCAAACCATCTGCCCTTGGAGCTACAAAACTAGGCACTAAAGGCTTTTCTACATCAATTTCCACCCTGGCTCGTCCAAAGTTTTGTGCTACAAGTTCCGGGTCTTCAACCTCAATGATCTTACCTACTCCTTCAGCCATTAACCTAATTTTACTTATCATCCCTCCCTCCGGTGGTATATTGTGAAACTACACCCAGAACTCACGAGTTTATCTGGATTTCACCGTCATTTAGATAAGGCTTTCTCCTTTGTAAACTCAGCATATGATTACATACCACTGGTGGACTCTCCTGTTGGTACAGAGCAAGGCGGAAAGAGAGAGAGAACGAAAGGAAAAGGAACTGAATTCTGTTATTGCACACCCCATACATTGCTGTAGTAGTTCTTATAGTTGTAATGTAATATCCACCATTTTCTGTAAATTAAAATAGAGGCCAAACCGATAGACATGAGATAAGACACGGCCCAGAAATGAAAGTACAGAAAGAGAAGATGTCAATGAACCAAAGAGACCCTGGTCAATTTAGTCCCAAGGCTTTGACATAAAAGTCATTAAGCAGAAAGACCAAGGGCAATATGGATGTTAGATAAAAAGGGACCCATATGTCATTTAATAAAAGACCAATGACATAAAGGTCTTACAGTATTAAAAGTAAGGGCGAAACAGGAATTTTGGAAAAAGTAAAGAAAGTAAGGGCAAAATGGTACTTATGAGAAAGTGGAAGGGCATTTTGGTCATTTTGACAAAGTCAAAGTCAAAAGTCAACTGTTGACAAAAAATTTACAGATGCCCAATAGACAGAGCTTGACTCGCGGAGCATAACCGTGAATCACGGATTTTCGTGATTCGGACCCAATTTCCGTCTAGAGAATTTTGAAGGCAAAAAGAAAAAAATAATTATTTAAGATATCAGGAGCTCTTCAAAAATTTAGATAAAAAATGAAAAAATCCAGTTAATTATATAGTAATTAATAAAATTATTACAAGGAATACGATTGAGGCGATTTTACCGAAAAAGGGGAAAAAGACCTGAAAAATATCCGAAAATCCCCCGAAAAATAATTATTTCAAAAATTAATTTTGGACAATCTAGAGGGCATTTTGGAAAAAGGAAAAAGGCCAGAGAATCAGTGAAAAATGTAGTATGTTTCAAGGCCTTAAAAGAAATTTGATCTTCGATTGCTCCGTTTCGGGGATTTTGGACAGGATAAAATAATCCTGTAAAATTTAAGGAAATCAAGGGGTATTTTGGGAATAATAATTTTTTTTATAATTAAGAGGAAAATATGGAGATTTAATGAGGAAGAAAATATATCCAGAAAAGTAGAAAAAGATTTACCGGAATAAAGTTAAGTTTACCGGTAAAAAGTGTAATCGGTAAAAGTAACCGAATGGAATCCAATTTGGTTAAAGTAACCAGATTCTTAACCCCATAAAGTGAGCCATGATTACACCTTTATGATACCCAATAAGAAGCAAGCACATGGTCCTTAGATGGCACAATCTAAGCCCTTAGATTTCACTTAAGTTGTAAGGTCCAATCTTAGCCATTTATTCCATTTAAGCATGAATTAATAAAAGCACATATTCCCTTCATTCTTCAGCCCCAAAAACCGACTCAAAGCAGCAGATTTTGGAGAAGGAGGTGACGCCATTTTGGAGCTAAGAAGGAGAGGAAAAGTTGGTGGAAAATCAAAGGTAAGTAAGCATGTTACCTTAAGATATAGATAGAATTGCTCCTTGCAACTTCCTCTTCCACTTCCATGGTTTCAAAATCTGATTTGAGCTCTCTTTTTTCAAGTTTCATAACCTAGGGTTCTTGAGAGAAAAGTGAGAAAGAGAGGGATTTAAAGCCATCAAGTGATTGTAAATGTCTCCTCTTGTTGAAAGAAGCATATTGATGTTGTTGTTGTTAGTGGTTAATTTATGATTTTTGTAAATTGGGAAAACGTGAAGAAATAGGTGAGGTACTGCCCAATTTTTCACTTGAAGTACGGGAGTTAAAATTATGCTTTCCCATGCATGAATGAGAATTTGGAAACAAGAATCAAGTGGTATAAGTAATGAAAGTTGCAAAATCACAATGATAGGGTTTTGGGAATTCTTTTCGGTCTGACCTGGAATCTAAGGAAGATGAATTATTTTGATGATTTTGATGCTTCCAATGGTTTTATAAGGCAAAATTGTGTAGGTTTACAAGTGTCCATGATTTTTAAATGCTTGTATATGAATCTGGAATTTTTGGAAGTTAAAGAGTAAGTGCTGCGAAATTCATTTTCTGGAGGTAGTATAATTGTAACGTGTTTTTGTGTGGCCAAATGTTGTCCAATGACCATGAAACTTTCCAAAATTAAAGTAGACTTGTCAAGCTTTAACTTGATAGGTCATATTGGTTAATTGGATTTGTGTGCTGGGAGATATGAATTTTTGAAGTTTAGGTATTAAATCTGGAACAAATCCTGGCACAGCTGGGTAAACTAAGAATTCTGGAATTCTGGGTGCATAAATTGTTGGGATTAGGGTGTACAAGTAGAGGAATTTTAAAATTTTCTAATCCCAAATACGGATCTGTCAAAGGCGTTTAGATCGAGGTGAGATGAAGGCGTACCTTTTTTTTTGTTTCGAAGTTGTCCCTTCCTATGCGTATGGATTTCTTCAGATTCCACAACCTTCCTCGTTCTGGCTTCTGATCACGAGGAGTCGACGTTCTTTCAATCGCCTCCCTCTACCGGTATCCACGCTAACAGTCTCCAACAATAGCAGCGTGCTAGCGCCCCTTTGTTTTCACTCTCTCTCTAGGGTTTCGTGGCTCAAGAACGAATTCAAATACAGAATGGGATGCCTCTTCTGTTCACGAGCACTTATATTTATAAAGCTCATAAAGTGCATCATAATCAATGATTAATCTTTTATTAATATTGAAAAATTGGAATTTCAATTTCAAATGGATATTCTAGATCTAATCTTAAAATTCGGACTTCAAAAGATATTCTAGATCTAATCTTGAATTTCGAATTTCAAATAAAAGATATTCTAGATCTAATCTTAAAATTCGGATTTCAAAAGATATTCTAGATCTAATCTTGAAATTCGAATTTCAAAAGATATTCCAGATCTAATCTTGAATTTCAAATTTTAAATAAAAGATATTCTAGATCTAATCTTGAAATTCGGATTTCAATAGATATTCTAGATCTAATATTGAAATTCGAATTTCAAAAGGATATTCAAGATCTAATCTTGAAATTCGAAATTTGAAATTTAAAATGTGAAATTCGAATTTTGCAATCTTAATTTGGATTAAATTGATCTAATTAAATCATATCCATTTAATTAATTCAAATAATGAGCCAACAGATTTAATTTATCCTTATAAATTAAATTGATGTTAGTTATTTAATTTATCAAATAAATTAAACTAACACACACAAATATTATTTATATAATATTGTGCAATTTTGAATTTCAACATATATACACATATGTTTAAAATTCGAATAAACCCTAGAAATAAAGCTTATGTTGGGCTGTTCTTACATGCGACCTTATAGGCCCATATGAAGTTGGCAGTGGGCTAATATCACCATAAGCCCACAAGTCGCAAACAGTCTCTAGCAAGACATTACGACTACCCAAATATACGGGGATCATTAACAAGATGTAACCTTTTATGCAACCACATCACGTCCCTTTTGTCATGCGATATTTCGATCAAGGATGAGGCATGGATGACGTCATCATCCTATTCCCGACCATTACTTTCTCGATTCCTGAGTAGTCTGATTAAAGAAACGAAAACCCCTTTTCGTTACACCATGGCCATACATTTCTCAAACTCACTTATTGAGGGGCCCAGTAATATCTCTCAACTAATGTGAGGGATAAATCTCATCTTGATCACTCACATTCCTCCACATGAAAACTCCTAAGCCCGATCATAGCCTTTATCATCACTCGATCAAAGGTGACTTTTGACTAGGTCAAAGCTTAGCGATTCTCATGTAGGAATCCATGATGATCTCAGGTCGAAGGGCATTGTGATGTGATTACATATGAGATAAGCTAATGACTTAATCCATATAGCTTTCTCATAGCGGGTCGGTCCAGCATCTTGTACTCTTACAAGTGCCTATGACTTTGACTTGTATCTCCATACCTTATCAAAGTCATACTGGTCTTACTTTATCTTTGTTTCCACATAGATAACTGACCAGGGACATTTAGGACAATATTCATAATTTGCCTATGGTTGAAATTATCATAATAAATAAGCAAAGTTTATGATAATTAAATGGAGAAAATTCATTAAAATAAATAATGTCGAAGTACAGTGATTGGCCTTAGGGCACAATTTCCAACATAAATGACAACAGATAATATTTTTCATGTAGAGAGCACTTAAAGAGCTTCACATAGGAAGTTGAACCACCCCAATCGGATTTCTATAAAATTAATTATGATTTTTCAAAGTTGATCAACATGCTGACAACTTTTGCTTATCATGCGAATTTAAGAAAGAAAGTGACCAAATGTAATTTGTAGGAACTCCAAGGGTGAAAGTAAACCTTTAGGGCTAATGTGGCCCATTGGGCATTCACTTTTTAGACACATCTTACTTAACCCTCTTAGCTTCCATTATAATGAGTTGGAACCAAATTATGACCTCAAGTAACCCAAATTGTTAAAAGGGACTAACTTGAAAACTTTCATTTTTAAGAAAGTTACTATTCACAGTTTTTCGGGCCAACTTTGAAATTCGTAACTAATTCTAGAAAAATCGAAATCGAGTGGTTCCAACTTCTATTGGAAGCTTACAAATTCCTTTATGAGGGAAAAATACTTATTTGTACAGAAACGTGTTCAGTTGGTATAGATTAATTCGCAAAGTTGTACTGTTCATTTGGTAATTTTCCATTTTTCCAGGATTTTCTGTGCTTTTTCATCAATTTTGAACAGTCATAACTTTCTGTACAAAATTCCAATTCTAGAGATCTTTGGCTCATTAGAAACCTTGCAATGTGAACTATTTTTCCATAAAATTTCAGGACATTTGGAATCCATTTGCTCTGTTTCACGCTATGCTAAAGTTGAAGGTTTAGTCAACTTCTCACTTAACACTTAGCCAAATTTTCAACTTCTTAACTTCACACTTCAACTTAATGATTTCTAAACTTTCCTTAATCATAATAACCTATGTAATTAGGCACTCTTAAAGTATTCACTAATTATCATAAGTCCAGGATGCATCAACAAGTTTCATTACATTACAAACCTCAAACATAATAACATAATTTCATAATAAAATCTACAACATGCACATTGAACTTTGCTTCATGAATCAACCACTTTCTTCTTACCCTTGAGTGTGCTTCCACCTAAAAATGGTTAGTGGGGGAGGGTGAGATTTTTGGAAATCCAAGTAGCAAAACTTTCTAACACACATTATAAAATTGCATGACAACTTCCAATATAAGTGTGAATTCATAAAAGTGCAACATACAATAATGAAATGCACATGGCCATAGCATACAAAAGCACATACTCACACTTTCAATCATCACAAATTTTCAATACAAGTCATGCATAATTCATACACATTTTCAAAGCAATTAAGCTTAGGGTTAGAAGGTCTTGCTACCTTGTATCTTTATTTTTTCCTTAACTTGAGTGCTCTCTTGCTCACCTTGAAAATCATTCTCTTGTACAACTTTTGCCTACATAGTCAACAACATTATGGCCATTAATCTTAAGCCATTTCCAAAACAAGAATCAAAGTAAAACTCCTTTGAATCAACTCTTGAACTTTAAAAACCTTAGAAACCCTAACTTGTCACTAATGTCTTCTAGGGTTTCCACAAACTTGTGACTATTTTTACCCTATACAAAAACTCATTTTGGACTCATTGGAAGCATCAAAATCATCAAAAGAAACTTCCTTCCTCAAGAACCAGTCATGGCCGAGAGGTTTCTCCCAAAATCCTTAACATGAACTTTTCAACTTTCATCACCAATACCACTTGATTCTTGTTTCCAAAATCATATTCAAACATGGTATAACTTGTCTTTTAGCTCTCCTATATCAAATGGAAAATTGGGCAGCACCTCCCCTAAAACTTCATAATTTCCCAAACTTACAAAATCATCAAAACAATCTCAAACAACCACAATATATACATCAAAACACTCCTTTCAACACAAGGAGGCTTTTACCATCAATGAATAGATCTAAATCCCTCTCTTTCTCACTTTGCTCTCAAGAACCCTAAACATTCAAACTTGAGAAAGAGAGCTCAAATCAAAATTCCAATCCATGGAAGTTGTAGAAGAAGTTGAGAGGAAGATTTTGATATATAGTATGAGTTGTAACTCCCTTACCTTGTGATTTCAAGAGCACCTCTTCTTCTTCCTTGGCGCCAAAAACGGCGTCCTCTCCTTCCATTTTTCTGCCCAAAAGTCGGTTGGAATGGAGGTGGAAGAGGAGAGAAGATTGCATTTATAAAATGCTTCAAGAAGGAATGGAAGGTTAGGATTTCATCTTAAATTTTAAGGGCCAAGATCTTTCCACACATATAACACTTCCTTGCTTCTCATTGTACCTTCAAAATTTGTTCATGATGGCTGCACATGGGTAAAGAAATCTGCTTGGGGTTTGGTTACTTTAACCAAACCAAACTCCATTCGGTTACTTCTACCGATCACACTTTTTACTGGTAAACTTAACTTTATTCTGGTAAATCTTTTTCTACTTTTCTGGAGATATTTCCTTCCTCATTTAATCTCCATAATTCTCTCTTGAATAAATTAAAATCATTATCCTCAAATTATCCCTTAATCCATCAAAATTAACAGGATTATTTTATCCTGTCGAAAACTCCTGAAAACGAACAATCTTAAAATAAATCATTTTTAGGGCCTTATAATTTTCTATATTTTTCATTGATATTTTAGCCCTTATTCTTTCCCCAAAATACCTTCTAGATTGTCCAAAATTAAATTTGGAATAAATTATATTTTTGGTGATTTTTCGGGCATTTTTCCTCTTTTTCAGGAAATCGCCTTAATCTTACTTTGGGCAATAATTTTGTAAATTACTATAGAATTCACTGAATCTTTCTAGACTCTGGTTTTTGGTCTTAGAGAACTCCTGATACCTTAAATAAATATTTTTAATAATCAAATCTTTAAAATTCCATAATTCATCATCCAGACCGAATTTCAACAATCGGTTGAATCTCTGGTAATCAGTGAGTTCTACTCTATCTTTTGGGCATCTGTGGATTTTTCTGATTTTTGGTCAACTGTCTGAATCTTTGACTTTGACTTCGACTTTGTCCAATGACCAAAATGCCCTCACACTTTCTCTTAATGACCAAAATGCCCTTTCACAGTCTAACTTTTCATAATTTCCCATTTTGCCCTTAACCTTTTGGCCCTTGATCTGTTGGTTTCTGATTCCTAGGGCAACTTCCTAGGAGGTCACCCATCCTAAAATTTCTCCAGGGTGAGCACGCTTGACTTTAAAGTTCTTACCGACTTCTATTCACTGGGCCAAATCTGATTCTGCGACTTCCAGCCCAATAGCGTCAACTTTTTCCGTACTTTCTATCTGTGGCCTCTAACTTGACTTTGGATTACTGGTTTAGCCATTTTTATCAAATGACCATACTGCCCTTGGTCTTTATACTTAATGACATTTATGTCCCTGGCTTATATTCTTAGAAATCTCAAAGCCTTAGGACTAATCTAACCAGGGCCTCTTAATTCCACTGACATCTCCTTTTTCTGTACTTTTATTTCTGGGTCTTGTCTTATCTTATAACTATCAATTTGGCCTCTATGTCGACTTACAGAAGAGGGTGGATATTACACTTTTCATGACTCTAATAATTTCATTACTTATCTAGGGCCATAAAGTGACAAATAAAAAGTTATGACTAGAAGATCAAGGTACTAAAGAAGGCACCAGAGTCTAAAAGGTAGTGAACTTACGTACTTGTATGTATGTGATGTTATGTTGTGCATTGATTTGCTGTATTGCTTTGCTAGATTATGGGAAGCATGTATGAATGAATGAAGCTCTATTTTGGTTTCTACTGTGGCCATATGTACATTCCACGAAACATTGAGCACGCATCATTTCCTTATGTGAACATGAGCCTATGTAAGGCAAGCATATCATGCACTAGCATTCATCCTACATGCATTGTTTGTAATGTTTGCTACTGGGATTCCTCGAATCTTACCCTCCCCCACTAACCATTTTTAGGTACAAGTTCTTCCAAGGGAAAGGAGAAAATGTATGATGCATGATGCAAGGAATTTACATGGTTATGTATATGAATATGTGTTGTAAATCTTATGACATTTTAAGACTTTCATATGTTATATAATATGTGTGATGAACCTTGGTATGTTTGGTTAGTATGCGATAGTAAGGGACTCCCACCTGCATGATCAAGCATCACTAAACGAGGTTTAAAAGTTAGGGTTTTAAATGAAGTTGAAAATGATAAGTTTTGACTTTTTATCAAAGTGAAGTTGGTTAAACCACTAACTTTGACCTGTTGGAAAGCAGAGAAAATAGATTCCAAAAGAGTTGAAATTTTATAGAAAAATAGTTCACATTGTAATCTTTACAACAAGCTAAAGAACACTGAAATTGGAGTTTTGTATAGAAAGTTATGAAGTTCCAAAGTTTGAAGAAAATAACTGAAAACCTGGGAAAATAGAAAAATGACCAAATGAACAGTGCTTTTTCATGAATTAAACTGTATCAATTGGGCAAGCTAATGACTCAATGAATATTTTTCCTTTCTAGAGGAACTTACAAGCTTCAAATAGAAATTGTAAGCACTCAATTAGATTTTTCTATAATTAGTTATGAATTATCAAAGTTGGTCCAGAAAGCTGTGAATAGTAACTTTCAAAAAGTCGAAAGTTTTCAATTTGCTCCTTTTGGACTTTTTGATCAAATTGAGGCTTCCCTTTGGTTTCAAATCAATATAAAATGAAGCTAAAGGCAAGATTAAGGTGTGTCACACATAACATGTAATGGCTACTAGCTAACAGACTTACAAGCAGTTACAGGATGGTTAAGCTGGTAGTCCAGCGTGGCTACTGACTAACGACTCATGACACGTATGCAAGACGGAATGTAAAGGAAATCGACACGTAACAACACTCCCTCCCTTGAAAGGGATCCTTGTCCTCAAGGATGGACGCAACAACTAAGATGACACAGACAAGACAGGAAACTAAGGAAACTCCCGACAAATGACTGCTAGATCTTCCCAAGTTGTGTCTTCTTCATTAGTGTGTTTCCAGTGAATCAACACCTGGGTGACTGGCAGGTGATTCCGGTGAATCAACTTACACCCCAATACAGGCAATGGTTCATGAACAGGGTGGCCGCCATCATTCACATCGGGGAGGGTGGGAGCCGTGTCAACGCCAGCCCGGGGAGAGCTCTTAAGCAGCGAAACATGGAATAAGGGGTACACTTGAGTCCCTGGGGGTAGCTTCAGCTCGTAAGCTGCCTTCCCCACCCTCTTAATCACCTCGAACGGCCCAAAGTAATGTGCGGTGAGCTTGTGGAAGGACAAATTCGTCAACATGTTTCGACGGAATGGTTGCAGCTTGAGAAAGACAAAGTCACCCACTTGGAATTGTCTGTCCGTCCTGTGTTTGTTGGCTTGTTGGATCATGCGATGCTAAGCTCTGAGTAGATTTTCCTTCAGCAAGCGAATGGTAGCCTCACGAGAAGAGCAAAGACGATCAACGAGCTCGTTACTAGAATTACTAGCCAGGTAAGGCATATGCGACGACAGTGGTACTCCATAATCAACCTGAAGGGGATCATTCAGATCACGGAGTAGTACGAAGTGTTGTACAAGAGCTCAGCTAGCGGCAGCCAGTGCACGCATTATTTCGATTGGTCTCCTGTCATGCATCTTAAGTAACACTCAAGACACCGGTTCAGCACCTCGGTCTGCCCGTCGGATTGCGGATGATATGCTGATGAAAACTGTAACTTGGAACAGCTACGCCAGAACTTAGCGCAGAAGATTGGGTCGCAATTGGTCACGATAGAGCGAGGGAACCTGTGATGCTTAACTACATTATCCAAGAAGATCTGAGCAACCTCTGAGGCTGTGAATGTGTGTTGCAGGGCCATGAAGTGCACCGCCTTATTGAGACGATCAACCACCACTAAGATGGTGGTCTTGGAGTAGGACTTCAGAAGGCCAGAGATAAAGTCCATAGAGAGATCGGTCCAAACGTATTCAAGAATAAGGAGTGGCTGTAATAATCCCTGGGATGCAATATTCTCCGACTTAAACTGTTGACAAATTACACAATTACGTACCAGTTCTCGCACCTACCGTTGAAGTCCCCTCCAATAGAACGTGGAAGATATTCGATGGTAAGTAGGCGTCACCCTGAGTGTCCCCCTATCACATCCTCATGAAACCTTTGCACTAGCTCAGTGCGTAAGTCAGGGGTGTCGCCCACGACAAGTCGCCCCTTCCTCTTCAGAACGCCTCTTGCCCAAGAGTAATGCTTATGGGATGTGGGCCTTGCTTTAAGTCAGCTATGAGGCGCTTGATACGATCATCTAAGGACCATGACTGTTTCACACGATCAAGGAAAGTAAGTTGTCGGTGCTGATATGGCAAACAGAGTGCTGTCATGCTAGCAAGAAAGGTCGTCCGCTACGACGTTGTCACGAACCTTTCTGTATTCAATGTCATAAGATAACCCCCATAATTTGTTGAGCCACTTCAATTGATCAGGTGAAAAGTTTCCTGTTCAAGCAGATGTTTCAAGGGTAGGTGATCCGTTCTGATGGTGAATGGTCGACCAACCAGGTACGAACGCCATTGTTGCACCGTGAAGACAATGGCCCTAAGCTCTCGTTCATACATGGAGAGTGCGCACTTCCTAGCACTGAATGCCTTGCTTGCAAAAGCCAGTGGATGCCCCAGTTGCATTAGCACAGCCCCCATTCCTGTGCCAGAGGCATCGAGTTTGATGATAAACCTCTCTTTGAAATTAGGGAGGCCTAAGACAGGGGGTGGACATTGCCGGTTTCAGGCGATAAAAGTAGCTGTTGCCTCTGGAGACCACGTAAAGACCCCATCCTTCTTCAAAAGAACCGTGAGGGGCTGACATATGGAGCAATAATCTCGGACGAACCGGCGGTAGTACCCCGTAAGGCCCAAGAATCCGCGTAGTGCTCGCTGGGAAGTAGGAATGGGCCATGACTGAATTGCTTCGATCTTGTGGGGTTTGCTTCAACTCCGCGAGATGATATAAGGTGTCCCAAGTAATTGACTTGAGATGTTGCAAAAACACACTTCGTAAATTTTACAAATAAAGCAAGAACACGTAGCAGGGTCAGTGTTTGTCGGAGGTGATGAATGTGAGAGGCCCAGTGAGGGCTATAAACCAAGACGTTGTCAAAGAAAACCAAGATAAACTTCCATAGATAAGCTTTGAAGACTGAATTCATGAGGCCTTGGAATGTCGCTGGTGCATTCGTGAGGCCGAAAGGCATGACGATGTACTCATACAGCCCTTCATGAGTGCCAAAGGCCATCTTGTGTATGTCTGGGGGATGCATTAGGATCTGATGATAGCCAGCCCAGAGATCCAATTTGGAGAAGAAAGCAGCGCCGTGTAACTCATTAAGCAGCTCCTCAATCAGTGGAATTGGAAATTTGTTCTTGACAGTCTCCTCGTTCAACTTCCTATAATTGACATAGAACCTCCAAGAGCCATCCTTCTTGTGGACCAACACGATAGAAGCGGCAAAGGGGCTCTGGCTTGGTTGGATTATCCCTGTTTGCAACATTTATTGCACCTGCCTTTCTATTTCGTTCTTCTGCAAAGGGCCGTACCTGCAAGGGTGATAACTGATGGGGTGATCCAATTTGAGAGGTATGTGGTGATCAAGGTCGCGTGGAGGTGGCAAGGAATTGGGCTCGCGAAAGACGTCTGAAAATGAATACAAGAGTGATGCGAGCTCTGTCTGTTGTGAAGAAGATAGCTCTGTCAGGCGACAGACTTGGACCAACGTCTCTGCTGGCATGGGACCCAACTGCACCAAAAACACTTGCGGGGCCCGTGACAACGCCTATGGCCCCATAGCTTCCTCTCGTGGATCATGACAAGGAGCATCCAATCCATGCAGCTCGTAGTAGTGGCCTTGGTAAGAAAAGGCCATGAACCGCTCCTTCATGTTGAGAATTATACGCCCCAGTCGTCGCAGCCACTGTGCTCCCAAAATAGCATCGAAGGGACCGATATGGAGGATCAAGAAGTCAGCGTTGAAAACTGTTCCAGCCATTGACCATTGAAGACCCCCGCAAACCCTGTCAACCAAGACGCTTCTGCCGCCAGCCACGCTCACCTGATAACTTCAGTCTGATCGAATACGCAGGTGTAAGTGCTTTGCTAATGTGGCATTAATGACGTTATGATAGCTGCCTGTATCAATGAGCATCTTTAATCTTTGCTTCTTTATGAATCCTTCAACATGAACTGTGGTTGTGCTTCCATCGTCGAGAATCGCGTTAACTACCGCCACCTTGTCGTCAGTAACTCCTTGGTCGAGGGTCTCCGCATCATCAACAAAGTTATTGTCGTCTGCGTCTTACACCACTAGCATCATTGCCTGCGATTCCTTGCACCGATGGTTGCTCGTGTACTTCTCATTGCACCAATAGCAAAGTCCTCAGCACCGCCAATCTTCCATGTCTTTCTTTGAAAGAGTAACTGATGGCTTCCTCACAGATGAGTTGGAAGACGAGCCAATGCTCCCCGAAGGAGATAGTGAATGTCTGAAGGGCTGTAACTGGTAGTGAGGCGAAAATATAGGACCAGTTATCGGAGCCAAGGATGATCCCGAGGACAAGATGCATCCTATGACCGAGGATGGAAAAGGAGGTCTGTGCCAGGTATTAATCGTGCGTTCTTGAATTCACGCCATCTGCATCATGCTGGGCCGAGTGGCTGGTTTAAAGGCATCAACAGCGGACTGAACATAAGCTCAAAGCCCTCCCAAGAAACAATCGATGGCGACGCGTTCTGGAATATCAACCTCCGTCAACAAATCATCGAAGGCTTCAATATATTCTTCCACCTAAGTGACTTGCTGCAGCTGCTTCAATTGAACCATGGGATTGATAAGTTTGGCGTTGGAGAAACGGGCCTCCATGCTCGACAGGTAGGTTTCCCACGAAAAATCTTCTTCGCTTCATCCCTTCATCAGATTCAATTGCCATTTAAGGGCGTTGCCTTCCAGATGAATACTAATCAATTGTATGTGTTGCTCCGGCGGTGTGGCGTCGATGGTGAAAAACTGACAGCAGTGGTAGGACCAACCTCGGAAGTCGGAGCCGTCGAATCGCGGAAATTCCATGTGTGTTTGCTTCGTCGGGGGAAAGTAGGAGTGTGCTGTGTTGTACGATCCAAACTGGATATGTGCGCTTCGGTGTGGAGAGGTGGAAGAACCTCCATTATGATTGTTGTAGCCGTGAGTGCCATAACACCTGTGGCCAACTCCTTCAATGAAGACTGGATTTGTGGCATAGTGAATTTGATGTCCGATATGTCCATGATGTTCTGGTCCAACCTGACGCGAGTGCTCTCCATGATGGTGGTTTGGCTGTCGATGTGTTTCTCCATGTCGGTAAGTCAATCAGTTGCTCTGGTGTCTGGCGCCATCGCCGGTGCCGGCTCTAATACCAATTGGTACAGAGCAAGGCGGAGAGAGAGAAAGAGAGAGAACGAAAGGAAAAGGAACTGAATTCTGTTATTGCACACCCCATACATTGCTGTAGTAGTTCTTATAGTCGTAACATGTAATTGCTACTAGCTAATAGACTTACAAGCAGTTACAGGATGGTTAAGCTGGTAGTCCAGCGTGGCTACTGACTAATGACTCACGACACGTATGCAAGACGTAATGTAAAGGAAATCGACACGTAGCACCTGTAGAACTCGTTTCGCCTCAGCCGGATTTGGGCAAGTAAAATAATACAAGTTGAAACCTATGGACTTCACCTCCATCGCCCCCATGTGTCATGGACAAGTCTAGAGAAGCCTAGACTTCTCTAGAATTCTCTTGTAAATGCTTGTGTATTCTTTAGCTTTCTAGAATTCTCCTTACAATTCCACACATGTATAAATATCTAGATATTTTGGAAGAGAGTTCTGGAAGGCGAATGTAAGCCGTCGGATCGAATCGATCTCCACCGTCCATTGAGGAGGTGGAGTAGTATAAATACCCACCAAGGGGGCCATTTGTAACCACCAAGCATTTGAGCAATTCAAGAGCATTCTCCCAAGTTCCATCTCTTTTAAGTTCTCTCTTTAAGTCTTTCCTTAGTTCTCACAAGCTAAGTCAAGACTTGTAGGCTTACTAGTAAGTTCATAGAGGGAGTCTGAGCGAATCTTGCTAGGTCACAAGGAGCTTCCATCAAGTAAATACTAAACCCGTGACAGTTGGTATCAGAGCCAGGTTCTGCACAAGTTCCAGGTTCGAGGTTTGAGAGAAAGAGATGGCTTCAACTACGACCGACGTGGCTCCCAATAAGGTGTTGGGAAGAAGGCCAAAGATAAGTCTGCCAAGGAGGTGGTCACTGCATTGGAGGAGAGGGTAGTTTCGGTAGAAGCTACCACATCCAGCTTATGGGATAAGGTTGGAGAAGTTGTCCAACGCATCAAGGGGTTCGTGTCCATGGAGGATGAAGAAGAACTAAGGGCCAAGATGCAGGACACCTTTCAAGCAGTTGCAAGAGGGTGGTCTGAGGAAGTGGAGACCCTCAAGGCCAAGCTCGAGTCACAGAGGAGGGAAAATGCTGCTCTTCGAGGATAAGTGGATGAGCTTGTCACGCAAGTAAAAACTTGCATGGCCGCGGTGGCCAATGTAGGGGCTGGCCAAGTGCCTTCCTCTTCAAAGTCGAATGTCCCCAAGCCTTCTCACTTTGGTGGAGTAAGGAATGCAAGGGAGATTGATAACTTACTTTGGAGACTAGAAGCATACTTCGAGCAATGGGCATAATTGAGGAAGCATCAAAGGTAAGCCACGCTTCCCTCTTCCTCAAAGATATTGCTCTTGTGTGGTGGCGTCGCAAGTGTGACGATGCCAAAAGGGGGTTTGAACCTATCCAAACTTGGGATGAGTTCAAGAAAGGCCTCAAGAAATAGTTCTATCCCGAAGATGCTGAGCATAAGGCTAGAGCTAAACTCCGTCGCCTCCAACACAAAGAGGGACACATCCGAGAATATGTCAAGGAGTTCCAAGAACTACTCTTGGAAATTTCAGACATGAGTGAGAAGGATGCCCTCTTCACCTTCATAGATGGCTTATGTAGCTGAGCCAAGACAGAACTCAAGAGGCGAGGCGTTCAAGATCTAGCTTCCGCCATCGCCGTTGCAAAATCCTTAGTTGAGTTCAAGAAGGAGCCATTCAGGGGACCGATCAAGAAAAGTACCCACAATGGCAAAGGTGGGGGAGAACGTGATCATGGGCTCAGGAAGGACAAAACAGTTTGCTTCCACGACAAGGGGCCATCAAAGAAGGAAGATGCTCCCCGTAAGATCTCTTGCTTCCTTTGTAACGGTCCACACCGAGTCTACAAGTGCCCAAAGAAGGGAAAACTCGCTTCCCTTAATATGGACAATGAGAAGAAGGGGGAGTCCCAACTGGCCTCAATAACTTGTATCGGAGCCTTAGAGAAGAAGAGCGATGGGCCTCATCGGGGATGCATGTATGTACAAGTCCACATTAATGACAAGCCCTTGTCCACCATGATAGACATTGGAGCAGACTTTGTCTACATGGCCTTCCGTATACCAAAGAGGAAGGTTATGTAAAAGGGGTAAATGCAGGTAGCCTTCCCATATATGGTGTTGCTTGGGACACCCCCATCCAGATCCAGCAGTGGAAGGGTAAGGCTGACATCATTGTCGCCCCATTGGACGATAAGAAGTTCTATCTTGGGATAGACTTCATTGATAAGGCCAAGATCGTCCTTGAGTCCTTCTCGAACTCCATGTACATCAGAGAGGGTAAGCGCAGGTACTATGTCCCCGTCAAATGACAGTTTGATGAGAGGAACATAATCTCCGCCCTCCAGTTCTCTAAGGGTCTCAAGAAACGGGAGACCACATACTTGGCCACTTTGAAGATGAATGAAGTGGTCAAGGATGCTTCAGTGCCAAAGGCAGTTCAGGAAGCCCTTGATGAGTTCAAGGACGTCATGCCAGCCGAGCTGCCGAAGATGCTCCCTCCCAAAAGAGAGGTTGACCATGCTATCGAGTTAGAACCAGGGTCTAAACCACCCACGTTCGCTCCTTACCGCATGGCACCTCCGGAGTTGGAAGAGCTCCGAAGATAGTTGAAGGAGCTTCTTGATGCAGGCTACATCTGTCCCTCTAAGTCTCCTTATGGTGTGCCGGTTCTGTTCTAAAAGAAGCATGATAGCTCGCTTCGACTATGCATAGACTATCGGGCTCTAAACAAGATCACCATAAAAAATAAGTACCCCATCCCTCGGATCGATGATCTCTTTGATCAACTTGGAGATGCAAGGTACTTCACCAAGCTCGATTTGAGGAGTGGATACTACCAAGTCCGCATAACCGAAGGAGATGAGACGGCATGCGTTACGCGCTGTGGATCATATGAGTTTCTTGTCATGCCCTTTGGACTCACAAATGCACCGGCAACCTTCTGCACTCTAATGAATAAGGTACTTGCTCCATTCCTCGATTGTTTTATTGTGGTGTATCTTGATGATATCGTTATCTACAGCAAGACCTTAGAGGAGCATGTAGAACACTTGAGAATGGTGTTCAACACATTAAGGGACCATCAACTCTATGTCAAGAAGGAGAAGTGCTCCTTCGCCCAAGAGGAAGTGCCTTTCTTGGGACATATTATTAGCAAGGGAAGGCTTCGCATGGATCCAGCCAAAGTGCAAGCCATACTTGAGTGGGAACCACCCACAAGAGTCACTGAGTTGAGATCTTTTCTTGGCTTAGTGAACTAATATCGCCGGTTCATCCAAGGCAACTCTACTGTTGCCGCTTCACTTACTGATTTGTTGAAGAAGTAGCAAGTAAGGAGCTGGAATCCAAGGTGTCAACAGGCCTTCGAGGCTCTAAAGAAGGCAATGACGGAAGAACCTGTACTTGCCCTGCCCAATCTTAACTAATCATTTGAGTTGCACACTGATGCTTCTGACTTTGCTATTGGTGGGGTTCTAATGCAAGAAGGACACCCCATCGCCTTTGAGAGCCGGAAGCTTAATGATACAGAAAGGTGGTACACTGTGCAAGAAAAGGAGATGACCGCGATAGTTCACTGTCTTCGAACATGAAGATATTATCTACTTGGGAGCAAGTTTGTGATCAAGACAGATAATGTAGCCACCGGCTACTTCCAGACCCAGAAAAAGCTTACTCTCAAGCAAGCATGGTGGCAGGATTTCCTTGCAGAGTTTGAGTACGTTATGTAGTACAAGCCCGGCAAGGCAAATCTGGTAGCTGATGCCTTAAGCTGCAAAAGCACCCTTGACAGCATCTATCATCCTCAAGGTAATTTAAGGGAGCGCATTAAAGATGGGCTGCAGCATGATAAGATAGCCCAATCCATCCTTAGCCTCATTAAAGAAGGTAAGACTCGGCGGTTCTGGGTTGAGGATGGTTTGTTACTCACAAAAGGCCAGCGTATCTATGTACCTTCCCATGATAACCTTCGAAGAGAGGTCATGAAGGAATGTCATGATAGTAAGTGGGCAGGATATCCTAGTCTGCATCGCACACTGGCTCTTGTAGGAGATTCCTACTACTGGCCTCAGTTGAAGGATGATGTTGGGGCCTATGTGAAGACTTGTCTTGTATGCCAACAAGACAAGATAGAGCAAGCAGCACCTGCCGGACTACTACAACCTCTCCCAATACCTGAACGTCCCTGGGAGAGGATCTTTATGGACTTCATCGTGGGTCTCCCCACGAGTGAAGGATTCAACTGGATTATTGTGGTGGTGGATCGGTACTCCAAGTATGCCACCTTTATTCATGCTCCCAAGGAATGTTCTGCTGAGCAGACAACCCAGTTGTTCTTCATGCATGTAGTCAAGTATTGGGGGCTGCCACACTCAATAATCAGTGACTGAGATACTCGCTTCACAGGGAGATTCTGGACAGAGTTGTTTAAGTTCATGGGTTCTGAGCTCAACTTCTCCACAAGTTTTCATCCTCAGATTGATGGGCAGACTGAGAGGGTGAACGCTCTTTTAGAGCTATACTTAAGGCACTATGTAAGTGCCAACCACCGAGATTGGGCAAAGTTGCTCGATGTAGCCCAATTCTCATACAACCTCCAGAGAAGTGAGACTACCGGGCGAAGTCCGTTCGAAGCCATCATGGGTCAGCAACCCTTGACCCCCAGTACAATTGCCACAGGGTATAAAGGCCCCAGTCCTCCCGCGTACAAGTTTGCAAAGGACTGGAATGATCAAGCTGACATTGCTCGAGCCTACTTGGAGAAAGCCTCCAAGAAGATGAAGAAATCGGCCGATAAGAAGAGATATCCAAGGGAGTTTCAGGTCGAGGACCTCGTTCTTGTCAAGATGTACTCCCATACGAGGTTGGAAGGAAGGCATAGGGGTCTCCTCAAGAAGGTTAGGACCTTTCCTCATTCTCAAGAAGGTTGGGACCTAAGCCTATAAGGTTGAGCTGCCCGCCGGAATCAAGTATCACCCCGTCTTCCATGTGAGTTTACTTAAGCCTTATCATGGTGATCCCACAGATCTGGACAGAGGCATCTCACGACGCGCACCAATGAGCATCAAAGTTCAACATGACAAGCAGGTTGAAGAGATACTTGTGGATCGAAAGGTGCGACGATCCAACCAGCCTCCAATTCATGAACTTCTTTTCAAATGGAAAGGATTGCCCGAAAGCGAAGCCAGTTGGGAGCCCATTTCACACTTGTGGCAATTTCGGGACCAGATCCAGGAGTACGAGGTCAAGAAGGCAACAAGGACGTCGCCAGATTAGATGGGGGAGGATGTCATGGACAAGTCTAGAGAAGCCTAGACTTCTCTAGAATTCTCTTATAAATACTTGTTTATTCTTTAGCTTTCTAGAATTCTTCACACAATTCCACACATGTATAAATATCTAGATATTTATACATAAATATCTAGATATTTTGGAAAAGAGTTCTGGAAGGCGAATGTAAGCCGTCGGATTGAATCGATCTTCACCGTCTATTGAGGAGGTGGAGTAGTATAAATACCCCCAAAGGGGCAATTTGTAACCACTAAGCATTTGAGCAAATCAAGAGCATTCTCCCTAGTTCCATCTCTCTCAAGTTCTCTCTTTAAGTCTTTCCTTAATTCTCACAAGCTAAGTCAAGACATGTAGGCTTACTAGCAAGTTCATAGAGGGAGTCTAAGCAAATCTTGCTAGGCGGTACAGAACTTCCATCAAGTAAATACTAATCCCCTGACACGTAGCGTTCCAAGCTGCCTGAACTGAACCCTTCACAGCCACATAATCTACACGAATCTTCGCCGTTGCTCTTCCAATAAGAACTCGCTCCTCATCTCCTCACCTTTCCACTTCGTTCCACTTCAACCGTATGCCCAACCGACTCCTATCCATTATCGCATTCCCCCGAGACTCCAGCCCAGTATCTCGAGAATCTATCATTCACCAGCACCACGCTGATCACCACTCAGGTGTATAGAAACAGGAGGAACCCTGACTATTCACAGCCTCCTGTGAATGAATTGCCTTCAACGGTTTGTAGGGTTATACCATACGTTTTGTTTTCTAGGTTGCTCTCCTAGCCTTTTTGATCTGCCCCTTTGCCATGATGGCTTCTTCGGGGGAAGAGTTCGAGAACAGCGATGCATATCTAAATGACCTCCCTATCATCCCTATTTCTCTCATCCCAAGCCCTTAACGCGATAAACCAAGGTTTTTTTTGTTCCCTTTCTTTTGTCTTTATATCCTTCTAATTTCTGTACTCCATGCTCATTTTAGCCAATTGTGGAGCTTGTGATTTTCTGCATTGTAGTAGTTGGGTAAATAGTCAGTTTCTTGTAATGAGGTTTTTTAATCAAAATTAGAAAGGAATGTTTCGGGATTTTGGATACTTTGATATGTCAACAATGTACTCATTTTTGAAGCTGAAATCAAGTTGATGGAATCGAATAGTTTTAAGATTTGAAGTTTAGATAAGTTAACAGTAATCGTCGGAACATGATGTTAATTATACAAAGTTAAGAGTGTACATTTGGTCCTTATATAATGGAATTTCTCCGTTCTTTGCATTTTCACTTGTGATGACTTGTGGTTATTTGATGTTATTTGGCTTTATATTGATATGTTGTCTTGTACTTGGGATAGGCAAGCTGATGAATTAGATAATGTAGACAGTGCTACAACAATCCCCAACCGTAAAAGGA
>JANTPZ010149415.1:0-10295 GCA_025593235.1 Vachellia pachyceras
ACCATTCCTTAAATAATTTGTTTATTTTGGACATAAGACTAACTTTTCCTAAATCTAAAACAATAGTTGTACGTACTTTTATACGAGCAATTATAGATCGGTCGTGGATTTTATTTTCCTGATGTTGATCATGAATAAAGCCTAAATAAGAAAATGAATTAAATAAAAATTTTCAGGGGGAATGAAATATAAATATAATGCTGTGTTAATAACTTAATATACTAATGTCATGTGATTTTTTTTTGTCAGAGTTTCCATGGTTAACACTGCTGAAATTGATTGACATATCAATTATCTACGCAATCACAGATTCATTGTCCTGATCAATTAACTGCAGACGAAGACCTTCACATTACACAAAGCGTTTATGATATTTTCATAAAAACTAACATAGATTTATTGGGTGGCAAGGAATTATTTTCTATGGTTGGTGGAATTATAGTTGGTGAATAATGGAGCCCAAATTTATGTTTCTTTTTTTTTTTTTGATAAAAGGGAAAAACATAAAAGATAAAACTACAAGAAGCTAAACTACTGGCTACGTAATGCCCCTATTCTGCAGAATGGCTGGCACCGAGGCCTTTGACAGGATTTGGATTCCTTGTCCCGTGTCCAGCGCCCACTTCGCTTGGAGATCTTCCTCTTCGTTCTCCCCTCGACTGATACGTTGGATTTGAACCTCCCAGTCCCTACCCAGGAGTTCCTGCATAACTCCAATTAGGTTCTCATCCTCATGCAACTCGTAGTCCACCATCGTAGCACAGCAAATCGCCTCCGCAGAGTCACTGTATAACCTTACAGCCCGGTGACCAGCATCCCAAGCTGTGTGTAGACCCCATATGCAGCCCCAGATTTCCGCAGATAAACTAGCAGTACATGGCACCCAACATAAGAAGCCTTCAAGAAGCTCACCGTTCCCTTGCCGGATACGAAACCCCACAACTTGCTACCCCCCAGTCATGTACGAGTAGGCCCCATCGACAAAAACCGACACCCCACTTACGTGGGTCGGGGCTGCCCTTTTGTTCTTAAATCTGGGCAAGGACACCTTGTTCAGCTGGGCAGCTTGAGACATTCAATTCACAATGCCTTTTATTTCAGCGAATCCTTCTTGCAGGCTCGGTCTTGTATTATGGTGTACCCTTTCATTCCTTCGCATCCAGATCAACCCGCAAGCTCCACAAAAAATTGTATTCAATTGATTGTAACCCGCGTTCTTCGTATCAGCAATATTCAAGACCAAGTGACCAGCCATTCATCAAACCCGCAGCCCCAGAAAAGCCCAATTCTGAGACTCCCACTCCCAACCAAATTTGGCGGGCCCAAACGCAGTCCCTAGGTACATGCAAAGAAGTTTCTCTTTCAGGTGAGCAGCCTGTGTAAGCTGCATCATTACTGATCCCCCGTCGGAAAAGTGCCTCATTAGTAAGGAGCCTATTGTGCATAGCTAACCATAGGTGAGTTTTGCATCTCTGGGGTGCCTTGATCCTTCAGGATTTCACCCATTTATTCACACCCGAGAGACTTCCATTACGAAGCATACTGAAGGCTGATTTGACAGTAAAGTTGCCACTACGATCAACCTTAGCTTCCACCGGGCCCTATCCTTCCCGTGTCTTCAAAATATCTCGATCCCCTGAGCAACATGACCTGCCGCTCCATATCCTGGAACCTAGTCTCTACAACTCAATTCGTGGAACTCGGCTCCCTCTCTGCAATGATGTTGATCAAATTTATATGTTTCATTTTATCTTGTTTTGAATAAATTTATTCTTATATTAAAAAATGACAGAAGAAAGCCAAATCAACATCGTGTTAGGGTTGGTTTGGTTTCAAGTTTTGAAACCTAGGTTTCAAAACCTAGGTTTGAAACTTAGGTTTTTTCTTTCATACTCTCTTTTTACTCTCTTTCTTACTTTTTCTCTCTTTCTCTTTCTTACTTTCCTCTTTCATACCCACTTTTTCTTACTTTTTTACCTCGAAATCTGTAAAAGCTATAACTTCCCAAACATAAATCATATTTCAAAACTTAGGTTTTACCTCGGAATCTGTGAAACCTAGGTTTCAAACCTAACATCCAAACCAGCCTTAGTATATTTAAAAATCCAATCTAAGAAGAATATCCGGTGGTGGTGGAAAGTTGTCGGTCGGCCACTCTCGGGACGACTGGAGCGCGGGAAGCGAAGTTGGTGCCAACATGTAACAAAACGACAGGTGTCCAAAACTTTGTTGTTTTATATACCACGTGTCGTCTTCCCACCTGGCTTGCCTAGCTGATATGTGATAAGCTACCTTTTACGGCATAATTAAAACTCAACACCTTTCTTTCTGGTTTTTTTTTTTTTGCATAAGGACCACAGCTACCAGGCAGGAGGCACACCCTCACCTGGCAGATCCTTTGACTCAATTGTCAACAACCCCGCTTTCTACCATTGACAAAAGCTCAGGACTCACCAAGTGTGTGATTGGGAATTTCACTGGGAGAATGGATTTTACAGATTCCGAGGCATTTTGTGGATTTCAAAATGGTTTTACGGATTTTAAGATGGTTTTTATGGATTTCGAGATGGTTTTTACAGATTTCAAAATGGTTTTGTCTCGGCTTATGTACACCGTTTTAGCAACGATGTTGCCAAACAAGCACCACATCTTAACCTTTTGCTATGGTTCGATGAATCCTCCTAACCCATTAAATATGAATTGTCCAGAGTTGATTTTGAACGATCTAAATATTATTTTTTAAAATTAACAATCTTATAAAAATTTATTTATTTAAAAATATGATAGCTAAGATATTAATTTTATTTTAGATTTTATGTCCATTAAAATAAGTTTTTCATAAAAATATAAAAAAAATCGTATATGCACCATCCAAATTAAATTTAAATAGTTAAAATTTAATGAGTTGGGGAAACTCATAACTTTTGTTGATTAATACTCTAACTAGCTCCAGTGTAATCAATTCATTTATACCATTGGATTCATGCCTTTTTTGTAAATACAAAATAAAGTCATTAGAAGAGTTTCTTTTTGGATTGTCCATTTGGTTCATTAGAGTTTTACACCGACTACATCCATATCATACTTATTTCGCACACCTAGATGTGGTAATGCATAAATCCCCATAGATTAATTATTTGACAATGTTTAATTTAATCCAGGTAGACAATAATAAATGGAAAGCTTTTATATGGTAGTAGTGAAAACTTGTAAACAGCACTTGTAAAAATTAGAACCAGCAAAACAGACTCAACTTACTTTCAGGCTAGGGCAAGTTTGAGCTAAGAAAATCCCAACCTATCAAGGTGCGGGTTGTACATGTCGAAACATTTAACCCGTAGGTTATGCAGCCTCAACCCGCAACCAACCCGTTTTATATTTTCTTAAAAAACTAATTTTAAAGTAATTTTTAAAATTTGTTTGTCAAAAAAATTTCTAAAATGTTAAATCTTTATAAACTATACAATATATAATTGCATATATTTGTTTTAATCTTATTGTTAAGTATGTATAAAAATAAAATGTTCCTAACAAATGTTTAAGATTAAAATACATAAACACATTAAATATATTATAATTGCCAAATAATACACAAAAGTTTATTTCAGATTTTTTCTTAAAGTCCTTTAACTTCATGTTAAATATTTTTATAAATATTTACATGTTTATTAAATTTTTTTACAATTTATATTAAAATTGAAAAAATAAATGGTGGATTGGAAGGTTAAATATGATGGTTTCTCGACCCGTTAATGTGCAGGCTGGACATGCTTGCATTGTAACCCGCGCTCTGACCCTACCGCATCATAACTATATTCTTAATCCCAAGTGGGATTAAGGGCTTATTTGGGGATATGTTTCAAAATTTAGGTATTATGGCAAAACTCAGGTTTTATCCAAGCACTTACATTTTTTAAAACTAAATTTTTGTAACAAAAACCTATAGCTCGTTTGATACGCATAATTCATTTTGATGGATATGGAAATGGAAATGGAAATGAGGTTTAAGAGTACGTTTGGTATGTTATGGAAATGAGATAGGATTTTTAGATGAAAATACCTAAAAGCTCTTTTAAATTAATTAATTTTTTTTAAATTCTTCCATCCTTCCAATCTCGCCATCGAAATTGAAGGAGGCAAAAATCGTCGTCGGTTGCTGTCGAAGCAATGGTTGGAAGTCATAGATCTAGCTGAGTCAAAGCTTGTCGGTGAGCTCGAAGCTTGCAACTTTGGCCGGAGATCATCGTCGTCCTTGCTGGATATTGTTGGAAGGCCGGATGTCAGCGATGAAACGGGTTGGCGAAGAAGCTACAATGGGATCATCGGGGATGAGGATCTCGTCGCCGTTGTGGATGGCCGGAGATCGGCAGTTGTCGTTGCTGGAGATCGCTGCGATGGAGATCTCGTCAGGGATGAGGTCAACGATGAGACTGAGGAGGGAGGGTCAAAACTGGAATTCCATGGAATTTTGGGCAATTCCATGGGTTGTGTGATGGAACCCAAATATGCCATTTTGATGGAATTGATTTCCATATGGAAATCAATTCCATGAGCTTATCAAGTGTACCAAACAGACTAACAGTGTGGAATTGAATTCCATTTCCATGGCTCATTTCCACCGTACCAAACATGACATAAGTTTTGAGAGAACTATTTTTTATTAAATCACATTATATTTTATAATAAATTTTTTCCCTTCTGTTTCTTTATTTATCTTCACTCTTTTCTACCTATGTTTTCCCTCGGAATTCGTAAAAGATATTTTCACCTTAACTTCATAAATACAATCGTTTTGTTTAAAATTTAATTTTACCTCGAGATCCATAAAATTTATTTTTTCATAATTTATTTTTTAAAATTTAGGTTTTACCCTGAGCTTCATAAACAAACTCTAAATTGGAACTTGGGACTTTGTTGCCATCCCATGACGCGACAAAATTTCCAAGGAGCACACATGCTCCTTGCTACATGAGATCTGAAGAACACTCCGATACCAAAAAATAACGCCACAGTCAAAGGTACAGAGAGAGGGTGGAAAAGATGGTAAATAATAAATATTTATAAATAATTAAAAACGTTTTCGATTCAAAAGGTCCAGATGACAGCGTCCTGTGCAAATCCAGGCACCCGCCTCAGGCACAGCCAGGATCGGGAAGATGTCGTTCAAGAAAGAAGCCTTCTTCATTTGTTCTCTGGTCATTCTTTGGTACTCCTCAAATATTGGAGTCATCCTCCTCAACAAGTACTTGCTCTCCAATTATGGCTTCAAATTCCCCATCTTCCTCACAATGTGCCACATGACTGCCTGTGCCGCTCTTAGCTACATTTCCACTGTCTTCCTCAAGATTGTGCCTCATCAGACCATCAAATCAAGGTCCCAGCTCATCAAGATTTCAACTCTGAGCGTCGTGTTCTGTGCCTCGGTGGTGGGTGGCAACATCTCTCTCAGGTACCTCGCCGTTTCGTTCAATCAGGCGGTGGGTGCCACCACCCCTTTTTTCACGGCCTTGTTCGCCTATCTGGCCACCCTTAAGCGCGAGGCTTGGGTCACTTATGCTGCTCTTGTGCCCGTTGTTGCCGGGGTTGTGATTGCAAGTGGGGTATGTTCATTTTGTTTGCAGGATCTTTGTTCATTTCTATGTGGAAAATGCTCATTTCGTTCATCTAAGCCTATCTATCTTATCATGCCGATACACTTAACATTTGTGGCCTACGTTTTGTCTTGATGAGTGCTCCCCCAGATCTGGAAACCTTTTGCAAATTAGTCACTGTCATATCGTAAATGGTAATGTAATCAGTTTAGCTGATCTACAGCTGTTAGGAATTTAAGTAATTTATTTTTGGTGATATATATACGTATATGGTCTAAAACTTTTGCATGGAAAAGGAAAACGTAAGGGGACCTGGAGGCCAAAACATCACTCCATCTGTTGCTATTAATTTCAATCCGAATTCTTCTTCTTTACTAACTTGTCTTAGAAGGCTAATTCTTTATTCTTGTTAGTCTCCTCGCATTGGAATTGTTTACATGATTGATAATATCCACTAATGTAACCGTGTGCTAGTTGTGACAAAATACTAGAATTATGCATATTTCTGTCCCATTTGCCATGTCTTCTGAGGAGCAGCAACATTTTCTTGTTGGGGCAGGGTGAACCGGACTTTCACCTTTTTGGATTCATTATGTGCATAAGTGCTACTGCCGCAAGAGCCTTCAAGTCTGTTCTTCAGGGCATCTTACTTTCTTCTGAAGGGTAAACAATCTATGCTACACCTATGATGATTTCTACTCTCCATTGCTGGAAAAAATCCGTCTATCTAAAGTTTAAAAAGTTCGTTTTACAAATTTGATATTCTTAAATGATAGAGCTGTTGTAATTGATCATCTATAAGGGTTTTGTGTTTTGGTGCAAAACTCTGAGGGCCAAAAATGGCTGGGTGATGTGAATGATGGTTCAAGACACTTTACTAATTAATCTTCCTTATTTGCTTTTAATGGGAAGTCTTGATTTTTCATCTCTTTATAGATACTTTATTTGCCCTGCTGAAACTTGAAAGTTGAGTTGTTGAATGCCTGGGCAGGCTCAATGAAATTAAGAAGGTAGAATTAAGACAATATAACCTCTTTCTTCTTGTCCGTTCATTGAGTTGTGAGAAAATCTTCTAGGAAAAATCTTGTAGACCAGAAACCATGTTGAAAAAGATAGTGATACAAAATGCATCTTTAGCTGCTTCCTTCTCAAGTATATATGATTGAATTCGACCTCTTTCAACAGATTTGGGTTCTTGTGCTGTCCAATCAGCTTTGTAGACCAAATTCAAATATTCCTTTTCTGGTGGCAATAAATTGCTCATAATGTTAACTTCCACTTTCAACCAAACAGGGAGAAGTTGAACTCGATGAATTTGCTCTTGTATATGTCTCCAATTGCCGTCGTGGTGTTGGTTCCTGTTGTGCTTATCATGGAGCCCAATGTCATCGATGTCACAACGACTCTTGGAAGGGAGAAAAAGTCTATGTGGCTTCTTCTTTTGCTTAACTCAATGACAGCCTATGTAGCGAACTTATCAAACTTCTTGGTGACTAAACATACAAGTGCTCTCACCCTTCAGGTTTGTTCCCTATACAAATTAATTTGTTAAAGGCTAATTTTTTCCTAATAAATTCAATATTTTACTCACATCTAGGTTATTAAATAAAAGCAAAATACACATATTTCCTTTTGTACTTAAAATTTTATTCATAACTCGTCTTAACAAGTTCGCTCCTGTGAAGTGGAAGTTTAAATGCTTTTGTTTCTTCAAGCAAACAGAGAACTTAGGCACCACGTTAACATAATTGGTAACTCCGGTTCCTTTGAGTGCTTTTCACTTTTAATTAATTGATTGACAGTTTCATCCTTCTATATTACTCCTTTCAGTCTTAGAAATAAGCCACCGTAGTTTGATATCCGCATTCCACCTATGCTTATAATTGATTTTCTTATATATTTCCATCTCCCAATGCATTGGATGCATTTATGTTTTGAACTTAGAGATACTTGCTGAATATTGGCTGAAAACACATACACGAACCAACAAAGGAACAAAGAAAGAAAGTGTTAGATGATTATTCACCCAAATTTTCCTCTGAATTGTTGTGAATCAGGTATTGGGGAATGCAAAGGGTGCTGTGGCTGTTGTGATCTCAATCCTCATATTTAGAAACCCTGTGACTGTTGTGGGTATGGCGGGCTACATAATTACAGTATTGGGGGTAGCTGCATATGGAGAAACGAAGAGAAGATTTAGATGAGCGACCTCTCTCAGTCTAAAGATTCTCCTATTTAGTCTTGTAATTCGATGATTTGTTCTAGTTTTTCCCACATGAACATGATTGTTATTAATTTGTCCATGGCCATGTTGGGGCGGGCAAAGTATTTTTTTGGTCATGCTTTGTTGTATGCACGAGGAAATATTTTTGTATCACAGATTTTTGTTAAGCGGATTCTGCTATTTTTCGCTTACGGACGAAAATTGCTTTCGGATTTTGGGCAAGTACAATATGTGTACGAAGTTGGTAAAGTTGGCACCGTAAAAAATTTTTCGGTAGCAATAGTTTGTAAATTGATATCCAGGCTTAGGATGTCAGTCTCCCGTTTGGTCACAACTCACAAGCACTTGTTATTATCAAAATAAAAGAAAATTCAATGGAGGTTCCCATTTCCCAAGCCGCAAAATTACAATTATTGTTGAGGTCCCTAAATCTTGTGTCTTTCACATATCGTTGTCAAGGCCCTACAGAAAAACGATCGTGGCGAAGCAAGCTTTGTAATCGTACAAAAATTGCCATTATTGCTGAGGATGTTGAGAACATAGAAAAACAATCGTCAAATAAAGAAGGATCAACATTATTGAATATGACAGCAAATGACCCCAGGAATTTAACTAGGAGCAGTTAAAGACAATTTTCCTTAAAGTCAGACAAAAAGTAGTATTTGTTAGTCGTATGAGTTTTTGAAAGTCCCAAGTTTGTAGGGCAAAAAAACGAAAGCAAAGGCACATTTGACCGGAGAGCGGAAGAGATGTTGATGGGTTTAAGCCATGTCAGGACCAGAAGGCAATGCTTCATAGCCATCGTGGTGTTTTGGAGCGCCTCTTTCGACTGGGATGCACTTGAGGATAGCCCCTATGGGCAAGCTTACCGCTCCGATCAAAACACTCAGTACCCATAGTTGCCAGTTCAGAGGCACAGTGCTGGCAAATGTCCCCAAGAACTCAACAATGATCGCTTGAAATGCCACTGAGGAAAAGATTACTGCTAAAAATATCCAACTGTCAAATATGCCTCTCAATACGTTTATCTTGTCTATGTCTCGGCTGTTGATCTCATTGAAAACCTGGTAGAACAAGCACAGAGACAATGAGAATAACGGCTAAGTGGACGTGAGGAAGTACAATACTACTCCCTGCTGCCATAAAGTACACTATAAATAGGGGCTTATATTTAGAACTGAAATGAGAAATTCAATATATCGATCATATAGTACAACACTACTCCCTGCGGCCATAAAGTGCACTATAAATAGGGGCTTATATTTAGAACTGAAAGGAGAAATTCAATAGATCGATCATATGTTGTACCTGGCAAAAGACAAAGGAGTTGAATATCAAGGTGTTTAGGACACTAGTTGCATCTGGACCATCGAGTCTCAGAAGGTTCTTCCCCTCAAAATTGAGAACAGCAAGGACAATTAGTTGATATATACTTTGACCGATGATATTTCTCCACATGGCTTTGGTGATAAAGCTTGCTCCTCTACCAACTGGAAGCCTTTTCATGAGCTCATCAGCAGGAGGTTCTGTGGCCAGGGCCAATGCACCAAGAGTGTCCATAATCAAGTTGACCCAAAGCAACTGTACAGCTGTTAAAGGAGCAGACCCTGAAAGCAAACGAGAAAACCATTATTCATGTTCCTCAAAAGTTTTAATGGCGATAAATGGGAGAGAAATATTCAGAAAAGCAACAAACCTGTAAAGCATGCAGAAACGAAGTTGATCACCAGAGCGACCACATTGACTGTTAACTGAAACTGTACGAATTTCTGAATATTTATGTATACTGCTCGTCCCCATCTGGCCACATTGACAATAGTTGAGAAGTTATCATCCATAATAATGACATCAGCATTTTCTTTAGCAACCTGTGAAGGGTATGATTCCAAGATAAAACATAATATCAGAATATTGGAAATTATATTAAAGATCATACAGGCACAAATAAAATGGTGCGTGATACCCAGTTCAGTAGCTAATCAAATCGACTATTAAATTTTATGTCTAGAACAAGATTAATAGACAAAATCAAGCAAGTGAGAACCGTCAGAATCACCAAATTCAAAGTGTATGAGATACAATACCTCGGTCCCAGCTATTCCCATGGCAAGTCCAATGTCCGACTCATGCAGTGCTGGAGCATCATTGGTTCCATCGCCTGTAACAGCAACAACCTCACCAAAAATATTCCGCAAATTTGTGACTAAGGTATGCTTGTCAAGAGGTAAGGATCGAGCCATTACCTGCGCCCATAATAAGCAAATAAGAAGACATGCATTTCTCAAAAAAAGAGTTGAAACTCAAAATTTACAATTACATTAGAACCTGAATTCTTGGTATGGTCTCCCTCATTTGCTCAGGAGTCAGGTTTCGAAATTCTGGTCCTTCAATGGCAACACCACCTTCTGTGAGTATACCACATTCTTTAGCTATAGCCCTAGCTGTATTTATATTGTCACCAGTGACCATACGAACTGTAA
>JANTPZ010149423.1:0-10939 GCA_025593235.1 Vachellia pachyceras
CTCTGCTCATTTGTCGTTGATCTGTGATAGCATATCAAAATACTTAAGAGTGTAGAGTTAGTCTTATTTCTTTGTATTCATAATCAGAACATATGCTTGGATTCAATGATATTTGCTCAGAGATTTGCTTCTTGATTAGAAATTAGCATCAATCAGTCATGGTAGTTGATTAATTGTCATGCTTGGTTGCTGTGAAATATACCCAAGTAGTATTGATCAATAGTGCTCTTGGAAGTGACTGAACTGCATTTCTTTGAATCTATTCATGCTTGTGATGATTGTGATGATAGGAAGGTATTGAGAACAAACACGTACAGAAGGAAAGCAATGATAGCAGATTCATAACTCTTGGGAGGCAAATTAATGAGACACTAATTCTCTCGCATTTTTCAGTTCATTGAATTTCAAATTGAGATAAGAAAAACAAAATAAAGAATAGTTTAGACTATACTTTGAACACAGATTAGAATAACAGAACCATTCTCCTTATTTTTGTGAAATAAATTGATGATTAATTACTTAGATACACACAAGCTCCTTAGAGAATAGACCTTAGGTTTTGCCACTATTTGCATAATTCTAAGTATTAAATTTGGTTTAAAACGACATAGATCAGGAGTCTAGGCCATTGCTGTTGCTTTTCTGATCTAAGAATCAAAACACACTTTTCCTCACTAAGTCGTTCATTTTAGATCAATTTATGAATTTGGGGATATATTGAATAGGTTTAAAAGCTTGATTCAGTTTCTTACCTTTGCTAGTTCAATAGTTGTGATCAGACCATATGGTCAAAGGATGAATTTCTTATTACAGAGTAGCTATTACTACAGTTATTAGATTGGTTGAGGTTTTGATTGATTAATAGTGAATGACTCATAAGTAATGTTGATTGATATTATTTTTGTAAATAGTTGAGCCATGTGCATATGATTTTTCCATGGAATAGTACAAGGAAATCATCATCCGAAATTCAAATGAACTCACATAGTTAAAAAGGCAATGAAAGCAAAGTCAACTCCTTGGGAAGCAATTTATGCATTGATTGGTTCTCTTATTTCAATCTGATAGTATTTCATTTTAAGTAAAAGAAAATCAAAATGAAATAATAGTTAACAGATCCATATTATAATGATAGATCCGAACCTCTTAACTTGGTGAAATAAATTGCTAATTAACCACATAGAGACATTTGAGTTCCTTAGAGATTGACCTTGAGATTGTGCCACTATTTACACAATTTGAGTATTAAATTTGATCTTGAAGCAACTAGAGATCACGTAGCCATTGAGTCCAGAGCCACCACTGAGAAAGAGGCAAATAAAGTTCCTAATTAGCCAATCTTACTTGCAAGAGCATTGTTCATGACTTTAGAAGGCACAAAAATTCCTGAGCCCTACATATATATCATTGGCATTTTCCTTCTCTCAAATATCGTAGTTTCTTATACAGTCAATAATGTAGCTAGCGTGAACAACAGGTAATATATTTGACTAGGTGGTGTCAGCTGTATGGATTACATTGTGTTATTGTGCTCTATCAATAAGATTGTGTATTGTGCTCTATTGCAACTAAAATTATAAACCACCAAGCACTGAATTGATTCAATTGATAAATGGTTTTACTAGTTTAATTATTTTAAACTATGGGAACACAATAATATTAAATATTTGTTGTAAATTTTTGCCAATTTTAAATAAAGGGAGATTTTTATAATTAAGAATAACTCTTGAGAACACAATAGGATACTTTTCTGAGAGATTTTTTGAATAAGGTGGAATTCAAACTCAATTCTAATAGATCGTGTATCCGTTGAATAGTTTAGTTCACTGTATAGTTCATATAGTTATGTTAGTTTCTAACTAAGTCAGTTTTCTAACCACCTAGTTTGTTAGCCAGTTAGATTGTTAGTTGAGAATGGTTGCCAACTGTACAAGTTGTATTTATATATATCTGTGTGTGTACGTGTCATGAGAAGATGGATATAGAAAGTATTGATTCTTTCATCAATTTACACGTGACTTGCTTCTCCTCTCCTCTCCTCTCTGTACTTCTTGTTTAACTGGGAATTTATCCCATGCAACATGTGAGCTTGTTTCTGTGTTATGGTATCAGAGCCAAGAGTGCTCTTCCATGGTGGAGTTGTCTTACTCTCCAGCTTTTGATGCAACAGAAAATCCTTCCAATCCATATTACATTCATCCAAACGAGAATCCACCTTTGATTATGGTGTCTCCGATCTTAACTGGATCCAACTACCTCTCCTGATCAAGAGCCATGAAAATGGCTCTACAATCAAAAAAATAAATTCCAATGTCCATTGGGGCAATTGAATGATTTCTGCTCCTTTGGTGAGTGATCCCATGTTTCCGTTCTGGGAGCGTTGCAACACAATGGTAGTGGCATGGCTCACTCGTTCGGTCTCTGCAAAAATTGCTCAAACTGTCCTTTGGATAGATTGTGCCTTCAACATTTGGGATGATCTTTGAAGTCGCTTTGCACAGTGTGATGTCTTCCGTATTGTTGATATGCAAGATGATCTATACTCACTTCATCAAGGAGACACAACCGTAAGCGATTATTATACAAAACTCAAGATTATTTGGGATGGGCTGCTTAATCTTCATCCTCCTCCTGTCTAGGATGTAAGACTCGTTTCTCTTGTGGTGCTTTTTGCTAAGTTGAATAAATAATAACTATAAGACTATGCAGTCCACCTCATTAATCGCCTCCCAATGCCTTTCCTTGACTATCAGTCCCCTTACTTCTTCTTGCATCAAACACAACTGGACCTGTCTAGAATTCAAGTATTTGGTTCCTTGTGCTTTGCTTATATTCTTTCTCATAATCGCACAAAGTTGGATCCTCATGCCAGGAAATGCGTTTTTCTAGTATATAAACTTGGAGTCAAAGGTTATGCTCTTTTGGACTTAACCTCTCGTCACATTTTTGTTTCCCGTGATGTTCAATTTTATGAACATATTTCCCCTTCCACTTAGTTGGTTCTTATCACAGCACCTCTCCATCAATTTCCCTACCACAAGACATCCCACTCTAGATTTTCCTCCTACACCTTTTGTTGAGAACCCAGAACACTCTTCCACTATGGAACCCATTTATGTGCCATGCAGATCCACAAGGCAACACCAACCACCAACACATTTAAGGGACTATCATTATGCCTTGCTCTCTTCAGCTGCACCATCACCTCCCACTAGTAAACGCACCTCTCCTCATTCTTTGAATTATGTTCTCTCATACAAATATCTCTCTCCTTAAAAACACTTTAGTCTATCCATCACTTCTCATTTAGAACCCAAAACTTATCACCAAGCTGTGAAGCATGAAGTGTGGCGTAATGCTATAGTTGCTAAGATCTCTACCCTTGAGCAGAACAACACCTGGTCCCTTACTCCTCTACCCCCTGGGAAATCTGCAGTTGGCTATAAATGGGTCTACAAGAATAAGTTTTGTGCTGATGGTACCCCTAAACGTGCTAAGGCTAGACTGGTGGCAAAGGTTTATACCCAAATTGAAGGAGTAGACTACCTAGACACTTTTTCTTATGTTGCCAAGCTAACCACTATACGTCTTTTGTTGTCCTTGGCTGCAGCAAGACAGTGGCACCTCCAACAACTTGACTTAAATAGTGCATTTCTACTTGGTGATCTTGATGAAGAGGTGTATATGAAAATCCCCCTAGGTTTTCATCTCCTACTCCCAATCTGGTTTGCAAATTACACAAGTCATTGCCTTAAGCAAGCCAATAGGTAGTGGCACTCCAAACTTTCCATAGCCTTATTATCATATGGTTATGTTCAATATAAGGCTGATTATTACCTATTTATGCGTTGTCTCGATGATTCCTTTACAACTCTATTGGTTTACGTTAATGACATCATCCTCACAGGTATTGATCTTGGTGAGATCCAACAGGTTAAGTCACTCCTTGATTCTGCCTTCAAAATCAAAGATCTTGGAAACCGCAGATTCTTCCTTGGTCTTGAGGTTGTACGCTCAAAGCAAGGAATTGCATTGTACCAACGGAAATTCACATTGGATATTCTACATGACTTTGGTTTCTTGAACAGCAAATCGGTTAAGACACAATGTATTGCCACTCCAAGCTCTCTCAGGACTTTGGTGATCCTTTGCCTGATAGCACTCCATATCGCACTCTTGTTGGGCGATTGATTTATTTGACAAATACTAGGCCTGACATTTCCTTTAATATTCAACAACTTAGTCAGTTTATGCATCGCCCCACTGATCTCCATTTAAGAGCTACACATCGTGTCCTATGTTACCTGAAATCCTCTCCAGGCCAGGGTGTAACACCTCTTATTTTACCCCTATTAGTTTATATGAGGTCACTTTTGAACCACTCTTGGGCCTTAGTTGTCAAAATTTGACCAAAACTTGTGAACTTGAATTTTCAAAAACGAAAAAAAACATTGTTACTGTTCACAAGTTACTTTTCCAGATTTCTGACCCAACTTTAAAAAATCATAATTAATTCTAGAAAAATTGAAATTGAATGCTTCCAATTTCTAAATTTTCCTTATTAAGTGATCTATAGGGAAAAAAATACTCATTAGTCCAAAAACTTGCCCATTTTAATCAGTTTATTCAAAAATCACGTATGCCTGAATGGTCAACTTCCAGTTTTCCAGTTTTTTTCCATAAACTTTGGAAAATCATCTCTCAAAATACACATTCAAATTTTGCAAACTATATATCATTTTAAATCTCAGGATTTCTAGTTTCTGACTGGAATGTTTTAGCTCATTTGGAGCTCGTTTGCTATTTTTCCTTACCATGTGAAGCAGATGCGTTTTTCAGGACCTTTGAAACCCTTTAACTTTGAAAACCAATTTTTGCTAAAATTCACCAAAACCTCTTTTTGGTTCCTTAACTCTTCTTTATCATGCATGACCATTCCCTTAACATTCCTTGTTAGTTTTAGTCCATTTTCATGTATGCCTCATCACACATTCCCATGATACCTTGTGTAGAGGTTTAAAGTTACAACACAACATCAACAACATCAAGAGAGAGTTAGCAACTTAATATTTACACAAAAACCATGCAAGCAAGGAGCAACTTCTTCATGCATCAATAACTTTTTCCTTACCCTTGCTTGTGCTTCCACCTACATGGTTAGTTGGGGGGAATGAGATTTGGGAATCCCTATAGCAAAATCACATAATCAAGATATTGTGAATGTGCATACATAACTTTAAAGCATGTGTATGAACATATAAACATGTGACACATAAACTTCACTTGAATATGCATATGGCCATAGCACAAAAGTCACATTTTATACACAAATCATACACTTTGCTCATCATAAAAGTTCATGTAACATTCACAACTCATTTTCATAAACATAAAAGGAGATTAGTAGGTTTTGCTACCTTTACTTTGCTTTTCTTTTACCCAACTTCAAAAGTGCTCTTGGATCTCTTCCAAGTTTGCTCTTGGAGATCTTAAAATCCTAAAAATCATGGTATAACATCCATATAAACATGCCATCATCAAGATGCAACAAAGCTTGCAAAAACGCAATAGACCCCCCTTTAACTTTTCAAGAACCCTACAAGATCCAAAACTTGGTTTTTATGGCCCTTAAGGCTTCTAAAATCCATCTCTTAGCTTTACCCTACACAAAAAATCATTTTGAAGCCAATGGAACCATCAAAATGCTCAAAAACACATCCTTTCTATTTTTTCTTTAGCTTGGACGAAAACAGCAAAAATAAGGAAAGGAAGGGTTTTTCAACTTTGTTCATGAAACCATGTGTCTTCTTGCTTCCAAAACCCCTTTTCTTAACTTTGATATACTCAAACACACCTTTCCTTAAACCAAAAGAAATTTGGGCAGCACCTCCCCATAAACTTGAGCTTTCCAAAATTTTACAACAACTCAAACACAACCAACAACTATCTTTCAACACTCAAGAAAGAACTTGCAACCATTTACCACCTTTAAAACCTTCTCTTTTCCATCTTAGACTCTTGAAATCCTAGCCATCATCTTCCCAAAAGAGAGGCTCATTCAAGGAACAACTCAAGAGAAAGGTAGTAGAAGGTTGCAAAGCTTGAAAAAGATGAAGCTTGGTTGCTAGAACACATTACCTTGTGTTATGGAAGCTTGGTTCTCTTCTTTCTTGCTTGAGAATGGAGTTTTTGGCTAGAGAGAAGGGAGAGAAAAATCTGCCCAAGGAGAGAGAGAGAGGGGGAGGACGTCCAAATGGAGAAGGAAAGAGGGAATTTGTGTTTTTTACAATTACATGGTAAATGAATGTGTGGATGGTGTTAAAACTTGGGGACCAAGACTTGAAATACTTTATGGATATGAAGCCACTTGTCTTAGCCTTATTGCTTGCTGAAAAAGTGGCTTTTGGCTTCCCCTAGGCGTCTGGTTTGCTGATTCTTTTCCGGAGACTTTATCTCTCCCGTGGCGTCATTCCCTAGGACTCCTTGCTTAGGTGGCATCATGTCCTAGCCCATAGCATCTCTGGGGTTCCCTCGTAACTCGTCAGGATTTCTCGATTTGCGTGCAACACCGTAAAGCGGGCTTCAGGCTGCCAATTTGACTTAAGGACATGGAAAAATTCTATTTTTTTCCCTAATTCTCAAGCTCTTTTCTGTTCCTCAAAATTCTTCCCGGATTTTCCGTAATTAATTTCTAAGAAAATACTTTTTCGGCACTTTCAGGCACTGTTGTTCTCCGTACTTTGAAACCACCCGCACTGGACACTAGGTAATAATTTTATTAATTTTATGACCCAACTAAACTTTTCTCAATTCGGGTCTCCGGCCTTTGAGAACTACTACCTCAAATAATTAGTTCTCAGTCGTCCTTAGCTCCGAAATCCCTTAATTACGAAAATTCCATTACTTATCTTATTTTCCTCATAATTACCAAAATGCCACTACCTCTTCTACTTTTGCCATAATTACCAAAATGACATCACTTTTTCTTAATTCCAACCTTACCCCTGGTTGACTTTGACTTTTTGGTCAACTTTGACTTTGAGTTGACTTTGACTTTTTGGTCAACTATGACTTTTTGTTAACTTTTGACCAAATTACCAAAATATCCTTATTATTTGATGACATTTTGTGCCCTATGCCTTATTATTCAAAATGACCATTTTACCTTTATTATTAGGCCAAATGACCATTTTGCCCTTTGGTCATTTTTACTTAGAACTTTCAAGATTAGGGACTTAGTCGATCATCTTTTCTTGTCTATAGGCATTTTCCTTTCTATTTTTCTTATTTACGAGGCTCAAATCATTTCGTAATTCATCGGTTTGGCCTTTATTTCTGTTTACGAAATTTGGGATATTACATTTCCTCTTCAAGAGGGAGCAAGTCCCATCAAGATCTAACTCTCCAACACTAAATCTTGCTGATGAATAAGAATTAGAAATTGTCCATCTTAGTGAAGATATCTAGTTTTGGCTAAGAATTTTCACTGTTGTAATCACTCAGTACTGCACTTTTTATCAAACGTTGTTATTTTCACTAAGCACTGTACAAAACACTATAGATCAATATATTGTGAGCAAAACACTATAGTGTCGGTAGAATAGTGCAATTGTAACTGTTAAAATAATGCCAGTCACCAACAGGTCCCAAGTTAAACACTGTACGAACAATGAATTTCTAAGGTCTTTATAAGCTGAAGCCAAATGAACTGATTTATGCAAGCTTTTGCCTTCCAATTCATTTGGCTTCCGCTTATAAAGACCTTAGAAATTCACTGTTTGTAGAATGTTTTACTTGGGACCTGTTAGTGAGTGGAACTATTTTAACAGTTATGGTTGCACTATTTTGCCGACACTATAGTGTTTTGCCAACAATACAGTGATCTACAATGCTTAGTGAAAATAACAGCGTTTGATAAAAAGCATACTACTTAGAGATTACAACAGTGAAAATTCCTAAACAAAACTAGCTATCTTTACTAAGATGAACAATTTCTAACTACTCATCATCAGGATCTGGTGTTGGAGAGTTAGATGTTGATAGGAGTTGCTCCTCTTGAAGAGGAAACTTCTTCCATAAGAAGATGGATCATCGAGCTGAGTTGTTGGATAAGTTCTTGTTTGCTTTGGACTCTTGCTAGCTTGGACTAAATTCTAATTCTTTGATTGAGAAAAATGCCTTGCTTTAAGAGATAAAGATATTCTGGATTTTCCTTGAACCATTTTCCACTGCTGCAAGATTAAGGAATTTTAATTGAAAAATTTCCCACCATCGAATAAAATGAATTCACTGTAGTATGGGGAGAACAATTGCATCTCTATCTTGGTGAGAAAAGGAGTGTTGCTAGGAGAATATCAAAGCACTGGATAACTTGGAAAAATAGTAGTTCTATTGGGATAATAGGCTCTGCACTAAAGATAAATTTTTGTTTAAAATATTCAAAAGCCTTGATGAACATCATAGGGAAAATTTGTGGAATAACTCCACAAATGCAAAAACCATTGAGGAAATACTTGGTTGGTTTATTAAAATAAATAAACCAATAGTGTTTAAACTATCTATTTTGATCCCAAAAGACGTTCCATCAAGCATCTTGATAATCCCAGTATAAATACACATTAGGTTCAAAATTAATGTCCCAAAAACGGTGTTTGTTTAAATCTAACCCCATTGGGGAGGAGTGAGAACCCGTTTAATTTGGAGAGTAGAATGTGTTACTAAAGACTCATCTTTTGGATCTGTTTTCCTGGAAAGGGCAATAGAGTCAAAGTGAATCAATACCAACTCATAATACTCTCTTTTTTTAGGCTTAACAGGCCTAAAGTACTAGTCAGAAGGGAAAATCTTTAAGGTTGTTAAATTTGGTGTTTTTTTCCAAAAAAACTCTTGTTCAACCTAACAGATATACCTAGCTTTTTCAGGTTTTGGATATACGGCATAGGTACTTTTTTTTTTTGCAAGTTGGAGGGTAATTGCATGGGAAGGTGTAGTTACCAATTTGTGTGTAAGAATTGGTGTTTGGGAAAGTTGAAGGGCAGATTATTGATTGATTGAATCATACTCTTGTTTGGTCATAATTTGGAGGGTTAAAGTCTTTTCATCTCTTTTGGCCAGTGTTTGACTCCAGTTTTGGGACGGGAGTCTTTAGACATAAGATTGTATTGCTTTCTTATCAGATTTCTGGACAGAAAGCCCTGTTTGAATTTTCTGAGTAGATGACTACTAGGTAGAAGACCATGTTTGTTGGGTAAATGACCATAATTGTTGGAATGGAGTCCCTGTTAGTTATCTTAGAAGGTTCTAGATTTATTCTGACGAGATTAGTGATTGAGCACCAATCAACTACTCTTTACTTTTGTATGGTTCTTCATCCTTTTTCTTCTTCTTCTTTTTCAAAGGCATTTTGAGAAGAGTTTATGTCACTCTATTTCCCTGTAAAAACTCTCTGGTCAGAAAATTTAGGAGAGAATTGGAAATGCCTTTGATAAATTCAATATCAAAATAAAAAACACTTATAATTGCTTGCCATCAAGCAAAAATTTGATTAGGTGCAAGGTTTTGAACATATTTTTGTAAAACATCTTTAGCATATTTACAATCAATGTGAACTAAAAAACTTTAATTTAAAAGATCATGTTGAAATTTGGAAATAGGCAAAACAACTGCTAAAATTTTCTTTTTGATTGTCGAATAATTTTGTTGAAAGGAATTCCAATGTTTCGATGTGAAATAAATTAAATGATTTCTTCTTTGCCATTAATATTTTGTTTAAGAATGTTACCATAACCAATGTCAATGGCATCCGTTTCAACAATTTTTAGAGCAGTAGGATTTGGAAGGTTGAGACAAGGAAGCTCTTTAACTTGTTTGATTTGTTTAATAATTTTAGTATTACTATTAGTACAAGGAGGAGGATTATTTTTCTGTCTTTGGTGAAGAGTTTTGATGAAGTTACTGAGTAGAGGTATAAAGTCAACAATATAATTCAAGCATCCCAAAAAAATTTTAAGCTCATTTTTGTCAATAATTTAGTCCAGAAATTTATCACAAAATTGGATTGCTCTCTCAATTAGAGTAATCTTTCCCTGATAAATCCAATGTCCAAGAAAACGAATTCATGTTTGAAAAAGAGAAATCTTTGGTTTAAAGACTACTAAACCATTTCTTTCTACAAGTTTAATAAAATGAGAAATATGTTTAAAATGTTGATCAATAGAATGAGAAAAGATCAGGCCATCATCAATATAGACTAATGATAAATTGATGATGATCATTAAAGATCTCATTCATAATCCATTGAAATTCTGAAGGGACATTTTTAAAGCCAAAAGCATAACATTTCACTAATACTATCCAAAAGGTACATTGAAAGTAGTTTTATACCTATCTTTTTCAGAGATGTAAATATGCGAAATCCAAATTTCATATCAAATTTTGAAAAGATTTTCGCATAATGAAGAAGTTTTAGTAAATCTGATTTATTTGGAATTAGGTAATGAATCCATTGAAGAGCTTCGTTACGACGTTTATAGTTTATGGCTAATCTAGGAGTACCTCATTCAATTTCTGCATTTTTACTAACATAAAGGCAGTGCATGACCAAGGGCTCCCACTTTTTCTAGCAAGTTTTTTATCCAAAATATCTTGAATTTCTTTTTTACAGGTTTCAAGAAGTTCTTAACTCACATGGATTGGCCTAGCTATGGTTTGAATATTTTTTTTTAGAAAAAATCGGCTCATATAGCAAATATACCAATTGTTGTTTTTTATCCCAAAAAGCATTTGACAGATCAAAACAAATCCTTTTATGAATTGTATGTAAACATTCTTGCATTTTTTGCGAATAATTGGTTGGAAAATTGTTCAATCTTTTGAAAGGAAATTTCTTCCTTAAAAAATTAATTTGATTTTGTTTGAAAGATATTGGATTTAACTCTTT